>BPLR01010235.1:0-132020 GCA_021605095.1 Caerostris extrusa | reverse complement strand
ATAAGTTTCTTTTTTGAAGAAACGTCACAAATATTCTGATTTGACTTTAAAAAGAGACTGGAAGCTTTATTAAATTTTCCGGAAGTTGGAACAACAGCATCAAAGAGTGGATCTGTTGGAAACAAATCAGTATCCACAGTTGGAGAATAAGATGTTGATGAAGGAGAAGTACCAAATGATTTATTAGTAGCAATATCTGCAAAATCTTGTATGTTCGTTTCAAAAATTGGATATGAGGAGTTCGACTGTGGATAAATGGTGCATATGTTCTCCAAAGAGAGTGAGCCAAATGTGTTTAAAGGAAGAGAAGCAGTATTATTTCTGTCAGTAATGGTAGCAGAATCATTTGTTATGGACAAAAAGTTATTGCTTTCATCTTGCCAATCATTTTGTGTTAATAATGGAGGTTGTGCAATTGAAGATCTGTTGCAGTTTGAATCTGATATCCCATGTTTAGTTTTCACTTTTCTTCTTGAAATGGGTTGATTTTGAACTTCTTTAATTGTTTTGTGTTTAGTAGATCTATGTGGGTATCTTTCTCTTAATATTTTATCCTGATCATCATCATTATCATCATCAGAATCTGATGAATCTTGTAAAAATTTATTAATATCTTTATTATCACATTTCACTTTGACTAATATTTTAGAGCAATCATTCAAGAATTTATTATTAATTAATGAATAAGATTCATTTTCATTAGTTTTGTCTTCTTCGGGCAATATATTTCGTTTTTCATTTATATTAACTTCATGCAATATATCTGTATCCCCATTAGTAATAGTGAGAGTGTTTAACTGGCTTATTAATTCTTCCTGGTCTATGTCATCTGCTGTTTTTGTTAATTTTGATTGATGAAGAATGGTTTGGGAAGATTTTAATTCTTCTTGATCAAGCTCTGTTGTTATTTCTGATTTTGGTTTATCAACAATTGCATCATTTTGAGAAGTGTCTAAATTTAGATTCTCTAGAAGATTTATTAAATTAGGATCAAAATTAACATTAAATATCTTCTCTGCATTAACGGCCATTACAGCTATATGACGATAATCTGTGAAACAAAATATTTTATTATTAAATACATCATATATATATAAGATTTTTGACATATATATGTCAAAATAAAATAACAATAAACATATTAATTCAATAACTAGAATTATGTAAAATAATACTCATTTTTTAATTATTTTTCAAAAATGAAGCATTATATGACGAATCTTCTATTTTTAATTTGTATCAAACTATTTCAGTTACTTTGAAAGTACATAATGAAATAGTACATAAACTTTCAAAAAGTTATTTTATTTATATATAATGTTTAAAATTAGTTGTACTGTAACTTGTACTAAATTTTTTTTTTAAATACTATATGCTATACTAAAATTTTATAATAATAATATTTATACTATACAAAAATTTTACGATACTTTTGTACCAAAAGTTATTAGTATATTAACTTTTGGAAATTATTTAAATAATTAAGTAAAAAACTAATTTTTTATTTTGTTATTAATTAACTATTCTAAATTAAGACATTTATCAATCCAGAGCATCTAATATTAAAACAATTTATCTCAATAATATAGTATTTATTTAAAGAAAGTTCGTATAATAATGAATAATAGTAATGAATTAAAATTATCCTAATGTATTTTTACAAAAAATTTTCTAAGGAATAATAATTCGATAATTTTGCACAGTTTATATATAAGTATTTATTCTTATAATTACAAAATTATCATTTTTATTATGTTCTGAATGACATTGATTTTAAAGCCATGCAAAAATTGAAATGTTTATAAATTTGATTATTTCTACAGGGTTATTACAATTAAATTTCGCTTTTCAGACGATTTTCGCGTCTAACACAAGTGAAATAAAATTGTACTAATACATCTAAACTTTACGTGATACATTACATTCGTAAATAAAATTAAAGAAATATTAAAAATATCTCTGATTCGCTTAAATTGACTGGAATTAAATAAAAGCAAATTTAAAACTACATATAAATTGTAATTTATTATTCTTTGGTAAAAAAAATCTTCAGAATTTTCTGGAATTATGGAACTTTTCTTAATTTGCAGCTTGAGTTGGTAGCATAAAAGTGAATAAAATTTGCTTAAAAAAATTCGCATTAAAAAAATTTTAGGTGTAAGTATAATACAAATCGGTTAATAAAGTTAACATCATCAATAGTCTTAACTATTCGTTCAGAACGCACTAATATATCTGGATTCTTTTTACGTTCGTCACGTTCTATACCTGGGGTGGCCAACCCGAATGATCTTGTGGGACACTTTGGAAATGCATCATAACTGCATGAGCCACATATAAAAATTATATCCCCATATTAGATTTAGACCCACTGTAGACATTTTTGAATGAAAATTTAAACATAAGTTATTATTTTTGTGTTTACTATTATTCTTACATGTAATCATAATGATACTAAACGCACATTGTAAAGAAATATATAACACTAAAACTGAAATATAAAATAATATACATATAAAAACGAAATAAAAAAAAAAATGAAATCATTAAAAAAATTATTTTACTAGTGCGATATTTAATTCTCCACTCTTTCACTTTTGTTCTTGCAAATCGCACTAATCTGGATATTTGCACTTCGTATGTCAGGTGTTGCAGGTTGGCGTCCGTTATATTTGAGCGAGTTTTTATGTTTGGTCAATTTCATTTTTAGAAAAAAAAAAAACCCGATTTGCAGTTATAAGTTAAACCAAAAGCGCGCTAACAACTTTGGAAATGCATCATAACTGCGCGAGCCATATAAAAATTATATATCCCCATATTAGATTTAGACCCACTGTAGACATTTTTTGAATGAAAAATTTAAACATGAGTTATTATTTTTGTGCTTACTATTATTCTTACATGTAATCATCATAATGATACTAAACTTGTAAAGAAATATATAACACTAAAACTGAAATATAAAATATATATACATATAAAACGAAATAAAAAAAATCAAATCATTAAAAAAAAAAATTATTTTACTAGTGCGATATTTAATTCTCCACTCTTTCACTTTGTTCTTGCAAATCGACCCAATCTGGATATTTGCACTTCGTAATGGGTGTTGCAGGTTAGCGTCCGTTATATTTGAGCGAGTTTTATGTTTGGTCAATTTCATTTTAGAAAAAAAGCCGATTTGCAGTTATAAGTTAAACCAAAAGCGCTAGCAACTCCAACGAAGAGTCTGATTTGCTCTGCTTTCAACAATCAACTGCGCGCATCTAGGGGTAGTCGCTGCGTCACTGAGATCACTTAAAAAGTGAAACATAAAATCTGTTATATTAGATGTTTCAAGATGCACGCGCATTGTGAGTACGCAGAATATAATTTAATTATTTTGTGAAGGCATAACTGTAAACTCAAAACAGGCGATATCTGTCATATATTCGAAAGAATATTATTTTAAAATCAAATTTAATTTTTCTCATAATTTCGATAATTAATTTTTGAATATATGAATGCACACATAATGTATTTTTTAAATATGCATTGATTTTCCTTACTTTGGCCATTATAAAATAAATATATATTGTATAAGTGTGATAAACCTCATGGGTCGAAAAAATATTCAAGGCCGACCGCGTGTTGGCCATCCCTGTTCTACACGAATAACTCAAACGATTTTTGCCCCGAATTCTATCGCTGAAGTAAATATAAACTGATAATTTGAGTTTTATTTATTTATGCTTAAAACTCTATATATTCAGTTCTTTTTGTTAAGCACCAACCATACGTTTTTTTTTTTTCCGAAAAAATGTTTTTACGTTTACGATCATGTTCTTGATATCCCTGAAATCTGTAACATTACCTTGACATCGGCCACGATTGTCTCCTCAAGCACCTTCATAAAATTAAACTGGCTCCTGATACTCTCGCTGTCTCCTGTGCGATAACCAGGAAGAAATGGATATGTCTCACCTTGCTTCCTGTTCTGCACTGCCTCCTGTTTCTTTATGGAAGCGTTATTGGATTGTCATACTTAAGTGGATGGATTAACTCATGTTATTTGTTTCTATCTTGTTCTTTGTATTTTTTTATGATGTCCTGTAAATTTGCCATTGGAAATAAAAAAAAATGTGGTGATTCATAACTATTTAAGACCGATGTAAAAGAAAGAAATGTCGTTATTTCCACTGGCACTAAGTTAGACAAACATAAAAGTAACTGCAACACTTCTTCTTCAATAAAGGGTACCACCATGTTATACAATGCGCTACCTCAATTTGTAACATCATTGATTAGTTAATTTTTTAGTTATACATATCCAGACTTCTTTGAAAATTGCAAGTTATAAAGTTGTCAAACGTCTTATTCAACCACAATTTAAAAATTTTTTTGAAAAGGAAATAAAAGGATTTAATTTAAATTTTTAATTACGTGATTACCATATCATGAATATAGAAAGAAAAAATGAAAGGACGAGAGTTTTATATAGTAACAGACAAACACAACTTGATGAGAACAGAACTAAAACTACTTACATGAATAGGATTATGTGACTCGGGCAGTGAACAGCCGGTATTCCAACACTCTGCAAGGAATTCCTGAGATATTTGTTGATGCTTTTCTCTTAGTTCCCGACCTTCACTGCTCTTTAGAATCTGAAATTATTAAATAATTATCATCAATCATTGTTGCATTTATTATTGTTGCATTTTTATGAGTATTTTAGGGAATAATTGTGTTTTCTTTCATGGTAAGCAAAATACTACTGTGTCCAAAAAGTAAGATCAATTTACAATTCCCGGGGCTTATGGAATTTCATTCTATTTTTTTTTTTTTTTTTTTTTTTTGTAGGTTGCTGGGTTTGTTCCCTGACATCTGTGTGAAATTTGACGTCAAAATATTCATTAGCGTTTGAGTTACGCTTGGCTTTGTCAGACGCTAAAACTGATTCCTGCGTCTTAATTAATTGAGCAAAGAACTTGCATTAAGTTTTGTTTCCGGAAACGTATAGAATGTTGCAAAAGGCATTCGGTAAGCATTCCTATATCGGAAAGAAATTTTTACAAGGTTTATAAACAGTTCAAAGAAGACAGAGAAAGCGTTGAAGACGAAGAGCCCTCTGGTCTACCATCAATCTTAACCGACGAATTAAAGATTTGATGCTTGCAAACTGTCGATTTACAATTAGAGACCTTGCTGATGATGTTGGAATTTCAAAAGGATCGGTCAATTCCATTTTGGGCCTCAAACGCGTCAAATCTCGATTGCTACCGAAAACACTGAATGCGCCAGCTCACACTACATTGATTCTTCGTGACTTTTCCGCCGAAAATGAATCCCATGTCGTTCCACAACCCCCGTATTCACACCGTGCGACTTCTGGCTATTCCCTAAACTCAAAAGACCACTCCGGGGACATCGTTTTGAGTCGATTGAAGAGATTCAACGTGAATCGCCGTGCGCTTTGAAGGCCATCCCTGCCGATGACTTTTTAGCATGCACTGAGGATTGGAAAAAGGCGAACTTTGAAACTTTGAAGGCGATGAAATAAATTTGGAAGAAAAATAAAGAGTTTTAGAAAAAAATAATTGGTTTTACTTTTTGGGCAAAGTAGTAATTAGAAAACAGTTTTACGAATTTAATGTGTGTGATTAAAAATAAATGGGGCGTTTATTAAGCACTGTATTAAGAACTGTTTTCATCTTTTCAGAATCTAATCAGCATTTGTTTATTTTTTCTCTTGAGGAAAATAACTTTACTCCTTTTTTTTTCTATTGTTTGGAGGCAAAAATTTTCCTAAATTCAATGAATTTCAGTTTTAATGACAAGGAGATAAATTTCCTTTAATTTATTTAAGTTGATGCAAAAAAATATACAAAATTCGTCATATTTAGTAGTACAAATGCCCTCTTTAAAAAAAAATGTTAACTTTTTTTTTTTTTTTTTTTGATTACTACAATGTGCAATTGTAAGGTTGCAGCATTGTATTATATACTTATTATTGCTAAAAAAGTTATATTGCTGATGTTATAATTTTAATGTTATATTGTTCCTTATTTTTATTCTAGTCAAATTTTGTTTGGTTTGGAGCGATGGAAACGGATATGGAGTTACCGAATAGGAGAACTTTGGTTATAATACTTCATTAATACTTTTAAAATTTATTTTATTATTATTATGATTATTTTGCATTTTATTAATAATCTAATTATATAAATGAATACTAATTAAATGTTAAAAATCTCAGTTCATGTTCAGTTTTCAAGTTAACGCAAGAGTGTCTATAACATATATAAATGGTTCACAATTCAAAATTTCTGTAAGAAATAAATAAACACATTAGTTTTTTAAAATTAGAATTAATCTTTTAATTTTTAACACATTATTATTTTTTTTATAATATAATATTAATCTAAAGTAAAAGAAGTTTTTACTATAAATACATGAAAATGTAAAATTCATTTAGTTTTAGATGGATTTACAAAATTTTTATTATTCTTACATAGTTTTTAACTGTTTAAAGCAGGTGTGGCTAACCCGCGGGCCGCCATGAATATTTTTCCGGCCCGTGACATTTATCACGCTTTTACAAAATGTATTTATTTTATAATGGCCAAAGTAGTGAAAACCAATGTATTAAAAAATGCATTATGTGTGCATCCATATATTTAAAAATTTACTGTCGAAATTATGAGAAAAAAATTAACTTTGATTTTAAAATAATATTCTTGCGAATATGTGACAGATATTGCCTGTTTTATTTATGAGTTTACAGAATAATTAAATTACATTCTACGAACTCATGATGAACACGTATCTCAGAACATTTAATTTAACAGGTTCTATGTTTCATTTTAAGTGACGCAGTGACCAACCCTAGATACGCACAGTTGATTGTTGATAGCAGAGCAAACCAGACTCTTATGTCAAGTTGTTAGATCTTTTGGTTCAACTTACACATGCGAATCGGTTTTTTTTTTTCTATCTAAAATGAAATTGACCAAACACAAAACGCTCAAACAAAGCGAACGCTAATTTACAATACCAATCACGATGTGCAAATACCCAAATTGATGCTGATGTACAAAAGCTAAGTGAAAGAGTGGAAAACAAACTAGTAACGCACTAGTAAAATAAATATTTTTTAATGATTTCGTTTTTTTCATTTCGTATAGATTTATTTATTTTTTATATTTCATTTTTAGTGTTATATATTTCTTTACAATGTGCGTTTAGCATCATTATTATTATATTATCTATGTTTACATGTAAGAATAATAGTAAATACCAAAATAATAACTCATTATGTTTCAATTTTTCACTTTAAAATATATCTATATAGGGTTTAAATCTAATATGGGATATATAATTTTATATGCGTCGCGTGGAGTTATGATGCATTTCCAAAATGGCCCGCAAGATCATTTGGGTTGGCATCTCTGATATAAAGTAACTTTTTAACCTCAACATAATTATTATTTACTGTTACTGTTTTTTTATACTATAAAGTAACATCATACAATATTTTTTATCTGTAAAGTTCTTATATTCTGCTTAATTCACTGGTCGGTATTCTATTCCTAAATACCTTATCTACTAATATAGGTGCTTAAAAGTAATCGTTGTAGATCAAGAAACAAATTTGTCTTTTTTTTTAATTCACTAAAAGTTAATTTTCAGCAATGAATCATGTTTTTTTCAGTAATTTTTCATTATTAATTTTGTTTCAAAAGTATTACAAATGTTTGAAAAAGAAAGAAGCAATATTTTTCAGTGATTATAGTTAAAATAATAAAACTGATTACGATTTTGGAAAAAAATTTTTAAACTTTGAAAAAAATTTTGCTGGAAACTTTTTAAAGTACACAAATTAATAAACGTTTGTTAATCAAGATTAATTAATTATTAATATTTGCTAATTAATATTAATTAATTAATAACATTTATTAATTAATTAGCATTTATTATCTTTTTTTATGTGAATAAGGATTTAAATATAAGAAAATTAACAATAAAATATAATGCACTTTTTCATATAAACTTTAGAGTGCTTTACATCTATCATTTTTGCTCTTTCAAAATTAAATATATTTCAAATTTGCATCCATCAATTTTTAATACATCAAATAAGGGCGTAGTTTTATCGCAATACGTACTTATCTATACTATTTATATTTAAATAACATTTTAACTTACCAAATTAATCCTTTCTCCCAAAAAAAAGATAATAATAGAATATGTTATTGAAAAAAATATTATTTTTAATATTTATTATTAAAGTATAAACTATGTTTGTACACATACAACTATCGGGAGCTATTGCAGGATGTTTTTCCACGACTACTTATCAAATTTTTATCTTTTAGATAAAAAAACGAAAGCGAAAAACACTTATTACTTAAAATGCTGTTGCCATTCAAAATATAGAATGCGTGATTATGCTTTTCGATATTTTTCCATCAACAACTAATATATATATAAAAAAAAATTAAAGTCAATTCCTACTTTTTTTTCACTACATTGCAGAAAGTCCTTTATAAATAATTTTCATTCATTTTTTAAGTTTATCTGGCGCCATCTATTGGAAGATATATGCAACTTAAATCTAATAATGAATTAATATTTGAAAAAAAAAACTGTATTAACATCATGAAACGCTGTCCCCGGAGTGGACTTTTGAATTTAGGGAAAAGCCAGAAGTAGCACGATACTAAATCACGTGAATACGGTGGTTGTGGAAAGATATGGGTTTCATTTTTGGCGAAAAATTACGAAGAATCAATGCCGTGTAAGCTGGAGCATTTTGGGTTACGGTACTTATCGAGATTTGACGCGTTTAAGACCCAAAATGGAATTGACCAATCCTTTTGAAATTCCAACATCATCAGCAAGGTGTCTAATTGTAAATCGACAGTTTGCAAGAGCCAAATCTTTAATTTTTTGGACATAAGCTACGTCTGTTGAGTTTTATGTTCGACCAGAGGGTTATTCGTCTTCAACGCGTTCTCTGCCTTCTTTGAACTGTTTATACCACTTCTAAACATTTCTTTCCGATATAAGAATGCTCACCGAATGCCTTTTGCAACATTCTATACGTTTCCGCAAACAAAATTTAATGCAAGTTCTTTGCTCAATTAATTCAGACGCAGGAATCAGTTTTAGAGTCTGACAAAGCCAAGCGTAACTCAAACACTAATGAATATTTTGACGTCAATTTCACACAGATGTCAGGGGCAGTGCCCACAACCTAAAAAAAAAAAAAAAGGAAATATCATATGTCCGGAAATTTAAATTGAAAATTGGTTTTACTTTTGGACACAGTAGTATGTTCGTTTCCTTGTCGCCATATTGCCATTTCCATTAAAGTTCTCAAGAAGAACTCTTTCCAAGACTTGGAACTTTACTTTAACGAGGACAGTTACAACTATTGAGTTATGTCCAAAGAACATATGTGAGACAGATGTTGTTTAGTTTCCAATTAGAAAATTGACCATTTGTATTTCGTATGTGATTAGGCGACAAATTTCTTGATGCATTTGTACTTATCCTTATGTGATCTAATCATTTTAACTATACTTTTCCTGGAAACTGTTGTAATTGAAGCCATTTGCAAATCGTTTTAACCTCTTCAGCCTCATAAATCGCCCTTGCATGTTTTCGATTGTATATTAATTTTCAATTCGTTTTTCATCAACAAAAATTACTCCTTAATATATATATATGTATTTTCAGGGGTGCTTAATTCTGCTCTATCCCAAACAACCGGATAAAAAAAAAAAAAATCACCTTTGTTAAACATTTTTATATTCACATAAGATTGTGATATTTTTCTGTTATATCTTTTAAATACTCTACTATTTTAACATATTATTAAAAATACGCAAAATATTTTCACGTTATTATTAGTATTACAATTAAATTCAAACGGTTCTACTACAATGCACGAACATGAGTAAACTGGACTTATTAAAGAAATTGACAACAATTCGGACTGCAACGTATATCTACCTCCCCGTGGTGCAATCTGGGCAACGTCTAATACGGCAAAATGATCTACAAACGCGGCCTTCAGTCTGGCTCTCAGTGTGAGTTTCTTAGAGTTCTGCTACCATTAAAAACAGGAAATTAAGAAAATAGAACAAAATTTCCAAATTGTCGAGTGAGGCAGAGTGATTAGTTGAGAAGTATCAGTTTACAGTACAAAGCAGCATTTAGTTCATAGTGGTGAAATAGTTTGACCTGTATATCTCGCAATCAATATGTGCTATTTGTTGTCTAAGTTTGAAAGGTGCAGGTATAAGCTTCAGTAGGAGTACGAGGTGCTTTTAAATGGTGTTTATGTTCATACTTCATTGGATTTTTTTTTTCCCACTAGATTTACATTAAGAAGGTAAAGCATACGCAACATCACTTACAGGTCTGTTAGAAGTTCGTCGTAACGTTGCAGATAAGATGCATGCAATAATACGACATTTTTCATGTTGATAAATATGCATGTAGAGGAGTTTTTTTCTTCATCGATACAAATGTGTATTTTTATTAATGGCTAACTCCTCAAACGTACACGACATTAACTTATTTTTGTGATCTAGTTTACCTAATTTTAGTTTTCGTCCGATGTCATCAAAGCGCATCCACATAATGGAGTATTTATTGCTAACTCTTCAAACATACTGGACATTCTATTTTTGTGATCTTAGTGTACCTAATTATAGTTTTCGTCCGATGTAATCAAAGGGCATCCACATAATGGAGTATATATGGCTAACTCTTCAAACGTACTTGACATTTTATTTTTTTGTGATCTAGTTTACCTAAATTTAGTTTTCTTCCGATGTCATCAAAGCGCATCCACATAATTGCGTATTTGTGGCTAACTCTTCAAACATACTGGACATTTTATTTTTGTGATCTAGTTTACCTAATTTTATTTTTCGTCCGATGTCATCAAAGCGCATCCACATAATTGCGTATTTATGGCTCACTCTTCAAACGTACACGACATTAACTTATTTTTGTAATCTAGTTTACCTAATTTTTTTTTTCTCCGATGTCATTAAAGCGCATCCACATAATTGCGTATTCAAGGCTAACTCTTCAAACATACTGGACGTTTTATTTTTGTGATCTAGTTTACCTAATTTCAGTTTTCGTCCGATGTCATCAAAACGCATCCACATAATTGCGTATTTATGGCTAACTCTTCAAACATACTGTACATTTTATTTTTGTGATCTAGTTTACCTAATTTTAGTTTTCTTCCGATGTCATAAAGCGCATCCACATAATTGCGTATTTATGGCTCACTCTTCAAACGTACTAGACATTTTATTTTTTGTGATCTAGTTTACCTAATTTTAGTTTTCTTCCGATGTCATAAAAGCGCATCCACATAATTGCGTATTTATGGCTCACTCTTCAAACATACTGGACGTTTTATTTTTGTGATATAGTTTACCTAATTTTAGTTTTCGTCCGATATCATCAAAGCGCATCCACATAATGGAGTACATATGGCTAACTCTTCAAACGTACTGGATATTCTTATTTTTGTGATCTTCTTTTATCTAATTTTAGTATTTCTTTTGTCTAATTTTAGTTTTTCGTCCGATGTCATAAAAGCGCATCAACATAATTGCGTATTTATGGCTAACTCTTCAAACATACTGGACATTTTATTTTTGTGATCTAGTTTACCTAATTTTAGTTTTCTTCCGATGTCATCAAAGCGCATCCACATAATTGCATATTTATGACTAACTCTTCAAACATACTGGACATTTTATTTTTGTGATCTAGTTTACCTAATTTTAGTTTTCGTCCGATGTCATCAAAGCGCATCCACATAATTGCGTATTTATGGCTCACTGTTCAAACATAATGGACATTTTATTTTTGTGATCATGTTTATCTAATTTTAGTTTTCGTCCGATGTCATCAAAGCGCATCAACATAATTGCGTATTTATGGCTAACTCTTCAAACATACTGTACATTTTATTTTTTGTGATCTAGTTTACCTAATTGTAGTTTTCGTCCGATGTCATCAAGCGCTTCCACATAATGGAGTACATATGGCTAATTCTTCAAACGTACTGGATATTCTTATTTTTGTGATCTTCTTTTATCTAATTTTAGTAATTCTTTTATCTCTTCTTTTATCTAATTTTAGTTTTCGTCCGATGTCATAAAAGCGCATCAACATAATTGCGTATTTATGGCTAACTCTTCAAACATACTAGACATTTTATTTTTTATGATCTAGTTTACCTAATTTTAGTTTTCTTCCGATGTCATCAAAGCGCATCCACATAATTGCGTATTTATGGCTCACTCTTCAAACGTACACGACATTAACTTATTTTTGTAATCTAGTTTACCTAATTTTAGTTTTCTTCCGACGTCATCAAAGTGCATCCACATAATTGCGTATTCATGGCTAACTCTTCAAACATACTGGACGTTTTATTTTTGTGATCTAGTTTACCTAATTTCAGTTTTCGTCCGATGTCATCAAAACGCATCCACATAATTGCGTATTTAGGGCTAACTCTTCAAACATACTTGACATTTTATTTTTGTGATCTAGTTTACCTAAATTCATTTTTCTACCGATGTCATCAAAGCGCATCCACATAATTGCGTATTTATGGCTAACTCTTCAAACGTACACGACATTAACTTATTTTTTGTAATCTAGTTTACCTAATTTTAGTTTTCTTCCGATGTCATCAAAGCGCATCCACATAATTGCGTATTCATGGCTAACTCTTCAAACATACTGGACGTTTTATTTTTGTGATCTAGTTTACCTAATTTCAGTTTTCGTCCGATGTCATCAAAACGCATCCACATAATTGCGTATTTATGGCTAACTCTTCAAACATACTGTACATTTTATTTTTGTGATCTAGTTTACCTAATTTTAATTTTCGTCCGATGTCATCAAAGCGCTTCCACATAATGGAGTACATATGGCTAACTCTTCAAACGTACTGGATATTCTTATTTTTGTGATCTTCTTTTATCTAATTTTAGTAATTCTTTTATCTCTTCTTTTATCTAATTTTAGTTTTCGTCCGATGTCATAAAGCGCATCAACATAATTGCGTATTTATGTCTAACTCTTCAAACATACTAGACATTTTATTTTTGTGATCTAGTTTACCTAATTTTTAGTTTTCTTCCGATGTCATCAAAGCGCATAAACATAATTGCGTATTTATGGCTAACTCTTCAGACATACTGGAAATTTTTATTTTTGCGATCGAGTTTACCTAATTTTAGTTTTCGTCCGATATCATCAAAGCGCTTCCACATAATGGAGTACATATGGCTAACTCTTCAAACGTACTGGATATTCTTATTTTTGTGATCTTCTTTTTTATCTAATTTTAGTATTT
Source organism: Caerostris extrusa (assembly GCA_021605095.1). Taxonomy (NCBI): domain Eukaryota; kingdom Metazoa; phylum Arthropoda; class Arachnida; order Araneae; family Araneidae; genus Caerostris; species Caerostris extrusa. Next base: position 118,627 of record BPLR01010235.1, on the reverse strand, counting down.
CTTTTGCCTAATTTTAGTTTTCGTCCGATGTCATAAAAGTGCATCAACATAATTGCGTATTTATGGCTAACTCTTCAAACATACCTGACATTTTATTTTTGTGATCTAGTTTACCTAAATTTAGTTTTTCTTCCGATGTCATCAAAAGCGCATCCACATAATTGCGTATTTGTGGCTAACTCTTCAAACATACTGGACATTTTATTTTTTTGTGATCTACTTTACCTAATTTAATTTTTCTCCGATGTCATCAAAGCGCATCCACATAATTGCGTATTTATGGCTAACTCTTCAGACATACTGGACATTTTATTTTTGTGATCGAGAACCTAATTTTAGTTTTCGTCCGATGTCATCAAAGCGCTTCCACATAATGGAGTACATATGGCTAACTCTTCAAACGTACTGGATATTCTTATTTTTGTGATCTTCTTTTATCTAATTTTAGTATTTCTTTTGTCTAATTTTAGTTTTCGTCCGATGTCATCAAAGCGCATCAACATAATTGCGTATTTATGGCTAACTTTCAAACATACTGGACATTTTATTTTTTGAGATCTAGTTTACCTAATTTCAGTTTTCGTCCGATGTCATCAAAACGCATCTACATAATTGCGCATTGATGGCTAACTCTTCAAACATACTGGACATTTTATTTTTGTGATCTAGTTTACCTAATTTTAGTTTTCGTCCGATGTCTTCAAAGCTTCCACATAATGGAGTACATATGGCTAACTCTTCAAACTACTGGATATTCTTATTTTTGTGATCTTCTTTTATCTAATTTTAGTAATTCTTTTATCTCTTCTTTTATCTAATTTTAGTTTTCGTCCGATGTCATAAAAGCGCATCAACATAAATGCGTATTTATGGCTAACTCTTCAAACATACTAGACATTTTATTTTTTATGATCTAGTTTACCTAATTTTAGTTTTCTTCCGACGTCATCAAAGCGCATCCACATAATTGCGTATTCATGGCTAACTCTTCAAACATACTGGACGTTTTATTTTTGTGATCTAGTTTACCTAATTTCAGTTTTCGTCCGATGTCTTCAAAACGCATCCACATAATTGCGTATTTATGGCTAACTCTTCAGACATACTTGACATTTATTTTTGTGATCTAGTTTACCTAAAATCAGTTTTCTTCCGATGTCATCAAAGCGCATCCACATAATTGCGTATTTATGGCTAACTCTTCAAACATACTGTACATTTTATTTTTGTGATCTAGTTTACCTAATTTTAGTTTTCTTCCGATGTCATCAAAGCGCTTCCACATAATGGAGTACATATGGCTAACTCTTCAAACGTACTGGATATTCTTATTTTTGTGATCTTCTTTTATCTAATTTTAGTAATTCTTTTATCTCTTCTTTTATCTAATTTTAGTTTTCGTCCGATGTCATAAAAAAGCGCATCAACATAATTGCGTATTTATGTCTAACTCTTCAAACATACTAGACATTTTATTTTTTGTGATCTAGTTTATCTAATTTTAGTTTTCTTCCGATGTCATCAAAGCGCATCCACATAATTGCGTATTTATGTCTAACTCTTCAAACATACTAGACATTTTATTTTTTTTGTGATCTAGTTTACCTAATTTTAGTTTTCGTCCGATATCATCAAAGCGCTTCCACATAATGGAGTACATATGGCTAACTCTTCAAACGTACTGGATATTCTTATTTTTGTGATCTTCTTTTATCTAATTTTAGTATTTCTTTTTGCCTAATTTTAGTTTTCGTCCGATGTCATAAAAGCGCATCCAACATAATTGCGTATTTATGGCTAACTGTTCAAACATACTGGACATTTTATTTTTGTGATCTAGTTTACCTAATTTTAGTTTTCGTCCGATGTCATCAAAGCGCATCCACATAATTGCGTATTTATGGCTCACTCTTCAAACATACTGGACATTTTATTTTTTGTGATCTTGTTTATCTAATTTTAGTTTTCGTCCGATGTCATCAAAGCGCATCAACATAATTGCGTATTTATGGCTAACTCTTCAAACATACTTGACATTTTATTTTTGTGATCTAGTTTACCTAAATTTAGTTTTCTTCCGATGTCATCAAAGCGCATCCACATAATTGCGTATTTGTGGCTAACTCTTCAAACATACTGGACATTTTATTTTTGTGATCTAGTTTACCTAATTTTATTTTTCTCCGATGTCATCAAAGCGCATCCACATAATTGCGTATTTATGGCTAACTCTTCAAACATACTGTACATTTTATTTTTTTTGTGATCTAGTTTACCTAATTTTAGTTTTCGTCCGATGTCATCAAAGCGCTTCCACATAATGGAGTACATATGGCTAACTCTTCAAACGTACTGGATATTCTTATTTTGTGATCTTCTTTTATCTAATTTTAGTAATTCTTTTATCTCTTCTTTTATCTAATTTTAGTTTTCGTCCGATGTTATAAAAGCGCATCAACATATTTTGCGTATTTATGGCTAACTCTTCAAACATACTAGACATTTTATTTTTTATGATCTAGTTTACCTAATTTTAGTTTTCTTCCGATGTCATCAAAGCGCATCCACATAATTGCGTATTTATGGCTAACTCTTCAAACGTACACGACATTAACTTATTTTTGTAATCTAGTTTACCTAATTTTAGTTTTCGTCCGATGTCATCAAAGCGCTTCCACATAATGGAGTACATATGGCTAACTCTTCAAACGTACTGGATATTCTTATTTTTGTGATCTTCTTTATCTAATTTTAGTAATTCTTTCATCTCTTCTTTTATCTAATTTTAGTTTTTCTTCCGATGTCATCAAAGCGCATCCACATAATTGCGTATTTATGGCTAACTCTTCAAACATACTGGACATTTTATTTTTGTGATCTAGTTTACCTAATTTTAGTTTTCGTCCGATGTCATCAAAGCCCTTCCACATAATGGAGTACATATGGCTAACTCTTCAAACGTACTGGATATTCTTATTTTTTTTGATCTTCTTTTATCTAATTTTAGTATTTCATTTATCTAATTTTAGTTTTCGTCCGATGTCATTAAAATCATCAACATAATTGCGTATTTATGGCTAACTCTTCAAACATACTGGACATTTTATTTTTGTGATCTTCTTTTATCTAATTTTAGTATTTCATTTATCTAATTTTAGTTTTCGTCCGATGTCATTAAATCTCATCAACATAATTGCGTATTTATGGCTAACTCTTCAAACATACTGGACATTTTATTTTTGTGATCTAGTTTACCTAATTTTAGTTTTTGTCCGATGTCATCAAAGCGCTTCCACATAATGGAGTACATATGGCTAACTCTTCAAACGTACTGGATATTCTTATTTTTGTGATCTTCTTTTATCTAATTTTAGTAATTCTTTTATCTCTTCTTTTATCTAATTTTTAGTTTTTCGTCCGATGTTATAAAAGCGCATCAACATATTTGCGTATTTATGGCTAACTCTTCAAACATACTAGACATTTTATTTTTTATGATCTAGTTTACCTAATTTTTAGTTTTTCTTCGATGTCATCAAAAGCGCATCCACATAATTGCGTATTTATGGCTCAAAACGTACACGACATTAACTTATTTTTGTAATCTAGTTTACCTAATTTTAGTTTTCGTCCGATGTCATCAAAGCGCTTCCACATAATGGAGTATGGCTAACTCTTCAAACGTACTGGATATTCTTATTTTTTGTGATCTTCTTTTATCTAATTTTAGTAATTCTTTCATCTCTTCTTTTATCTAATTTTAGTTTTCTTCCGATGTCATCAAAGCGCATCCACATAATTGCGTATTTATGGCTAACTCTTCAGACATACTGGACATTTTATTTTTTGTGATCTAGTTTACCTAATTTTTAGTTTTCGTCCGATGTCATCAAAGCCCTTCCACATAATGGAGTACACATGGCTAACTCTTCAAACGCACTGGATATTCTTATTTTTGTGATCTTCTTTTATCTAATTTTTAGTATTTCATTTATCTAATTTTAGTTTTCATAAAATCTCATCAACATAATTGCGTATTTATGGCTAACTCTTCAAACATACTGGACATTTTATTTTTGTGATCTAGTTTACCTAATTTTAGTTTTCTTCCGATGTCATCAAAGCGCATCCACATAATTACGTATTTATGGCTAACTCTTCAGACTTTTATTTTTTGTGAAACCCAATTTTAGTTTTCTTCCGATGTCATCAAAGCGCATCCACATAATTACGTATTTATGGAATAAATCTTCAAACATATTCGACTTTTTTTTTTTAAATTCTTGCTATTAGTTCACACACTCGCTATATATACATCTTGTTCAAATTTTCAATCGTTAATAAAATACTTTTATTCATCCACTCAAGTTCAAATACATTTTTGAAACTTGTAGTGGATGAACACTTGATGTTAATACAGTTTTTTCAATTATTAATTCATTAATTAAATTTAATTAATTAATTTTTATTTTTATTTAGATTTAAGTTGTATGTATCTACCAATAGAGGTAAGTGGAAAATCTCAATACTTTCTGCTTTTTCTTACTTTCTGCAATACAGTGAAAAAAGTAGGAATTGTCTTAAAAATTTTTTTTATATATTACTTGTGGTTTAGTTTACCTAATTTTAGTTTTCGTCCGATGTCATCAAAGCGCATCCACATAATTGCGTATTTGTGGCTAACTCTTCAAACATACTGGACATTTTATTTTTGTGATCTAGTTTACCTAATTTTAGTTTTCTTCCGATGTCATCAAAGCGCATCCACATAATTGCATATTTATGGGTCACTCTTCAAACGTACACGACATTAACTTATTTTTGTAATCTAGTTTACCTAATTTTAGTTTTCTTCCGATGTCATCAAAGCCCATCCACATAATTGCGTATTTATGGCTAACTCTTCAAACATACTGGACATTTTATTTTTGTGATCTAGTTTACCTAATTTTAGTTTTCTTCCGATGTCATCAAACCCCATCCACATAATTGCGTATCTATGGCTAACTCTTTAAACGTACTGGATATTCTTATTTTTGTGATCTTGTTTATCTAATTTTAGTTTTCTTCCGATGTCATCAAAGCGCATCCACATAATTGCGTATTTATGGCTAACTCTTCAAACATACTGGATATTCTTATTTTATTTTTTATCTAATTTTAGTGATCTAGTTTACCATAATTTTTTATGGCTTTCTTCCGATATTTTTGTGATCTTGTTTAAAGCGCATCCACATAATTGCGTATTTATGGCTAACTCTTCAAACGTACTGGATATTCTTATTTTTGTGATCTTGTTTATCTAATTTTAGTTTTCGTCCGATGTCATCAAAGCGCATCAACATAATTGAGTATTTATGGCTAACTCTTCAAACATACTGGACATTTTATTTTTGTGATCTAGTTTACCTAATTTTAGTTTTCTTCGGATGTCATCAAAGCGCATCCACATAATTGCGTATTGATGGCTAACTCTTTAAACATACTGGACATTTTATTTTTGTGATCTAGTTTACCTAATTTTAGTTTTCTTCGATGTCATCAAAGCGCATCCACATAATTACGTATTTATGGCATAACTCTTCAAACACATTCGACTTTTTTTTTCAATTCCTGCTATTAGTTCATACACTCGCTATATATACATCTTGTTCAAATTTTCAATCGTTAATAAAATACTTTTTATTCATCCACTCAAGTTCAAATACATTTTTTGAAACTTGTAGTGGATGAACACTTGATGTTAATACAGTTTTTTCAATTATTAATTCATTAATTAAATTTAATTAATTAATGCTTATTTTTATTTAGATTTATGTTGTATGTATCTACCAATAGAGGTAAGTGGAAAATCTCAACTTTATTTATAAAGGACTTTCTGCAATACAGTGAAAAAAAGTAGGAATTGACTTAAAATTTTTTTTTTTTATATTACTTGTGGTTTAGTTTACCTAATTTTAGTTTTCGTCTGATGTCATCAAAGTGCATCCACATATTTACGTAGTTATGCAATATATTTTTTTTCTTTCGATCGTTGTTGTTGGATCACAAAATGGCCCACACCGATTGTGAAACATTTTGGGGTACAAAAACGACAATTTATCCCATCAGTATGAACTAAATATCATTTTATGCTACTTAGTGGCTTAAATGAAATATTCTCATTTTTACATATGAGGAATGCGCCATTACAAAACAATATTGCATTAATTTACCATTGCAAAAATATTGCATTAGTTTATCATTACAAAATATTTTATTAATTTAGCGTTACAAAATTTCGCATTAGTTTGCCATTAAAAAAATATTGAATTATTTTATCATTACAAAAATATTGCATTAATTTAGCATTACAAAAAATATTGCATTAATTTAACATTACAAAAATTTGCACTAGCTTTACCATTACAAAAAATATTGCATTAATTTACCATTACAAAAATATTGCACTTTAAAAAAATATTACATTATTTTACCATTACAAAAATATTGCTTTAAAAGAAATACTACATTATTTTACCATTACAAAAATATTGCAATAGTTTACCATTACAAAATATATTGGGTTAATTTACCATTACAAAAAAAATATTGCATTAAATTACCATTACAAAAAAATATTGCATTATTTTACCTTTACAAAAATATTGCATTAATTTACATTACATTGCATTTATTAAATGTTGCATTAATTTACATTACATTGCATTTATTAAATGCTGCATTAATTCACAATTACAAAATTTCTGCATTAGTTTACCATCACAAAAATATTGCAATAATTTACCATTTCAAAAATTTCATGCATGTTTACCATTATTAGTTTACAAAAAAAAATGCATAATTTGAAAAATAAAATAAATTCTCTTTATTAATTAGTACAGTATTAATTAAATGCAAAAATAGAGCTCTGTCGAATATCGAACATTCAGCAACGAAGCGCAGCTTGCGGACATGCTTCGTGACCGCCGCATGGTGGAAGGACTCTGGACTCAAAATATTCGAAAAGAAGAGGCCTTTTGCAAAATTCGCATTCCTGTTAAATAAAAAAAAAAAGAAATATATTTAGCTGCCATAAATAATTGTAAACAAAGTTTTTCTCTAAAAGAATCACCAGAATGATGGTATTAAATAAATTAACATTCATCCACTCCTTCAAAAACTTAATTCAAATTTCAAACAAATTATTTTAAAAAAGAGCTGAATCATTTATAATACTTGATACTGATTAGAATTTGGACCTAAAAAAACTATTTGTTTGATAACTACTTTTACTTTTAAGTATACTTTATAAGTTATATTTCAGATTTTTACTTATTTTTTTTAGTTAAAAGTAGGCTACCTTTTGAAGTACTAAATAGCATCTCTATACTCATTTGTATTAGTTCTGCATTAAATTTACAAGATTTAATTAATTTCAATTAAAGTTCTATAAAAATAATTATTTAATATGACTTTCCAATTTTAATGAAAAGAATTGTCTGAAAATAGATACAAAATACCATGGGTACGTTTTACTATTATATGAAAAATTTCAATATAAAATACTTAAGCACAATTCAACGCATACAAGACAACTTGACATGCATTAGCAAACGTCACAGTCTGGCGTCTTCCATTATCATTGACTTTTTCGTATGTTGGGTAGTTTACAAGTTGGCTCACAACTATAAGTTTACATTTTTATTAAATATTTAAACAAAATAAGTGGGAATTAATTAACAGTGTATTATTTTAAAAATTTGCTAGTTATTATTATTTTTTTTTAAATAGCTTTTGTTTGAACAGAATGCCATTTTTATATTTTCACATACTCTATAACATTACATAACATTAAAATAAAATTAAACTAAATTGTTATAAAATTATTTATACAGAATTAATCCATTAAGTTTAGTTTAGTACGTGTAATATTGACTATGCCTTTCTATATAATAGTAAATAAGACTGTAAAATAGTACATAAGACTACTGTATAATAGTATATAAAAATAAAATAAAATTATTTAAACCGAGTTAATCCATTAAGTTTAGTATAATAGTAAGATAATTGTAAAATAGTGCCTGAAAACTGTGTAATAGTATATAAATACTGAACAAAAAATTATAAACAAGAATGTAATTTAGTATAATGAGTGATAATTTACTATGCTTCTGTATAATAGTACATAATACATAAAAATAAAATAAGATAAAATTGTTAGAAAATTATTTATATAGAATTAATCCATTAAATTTAGTATGTGTGATAATTTAGTATGCCTGCTGTATAATAGTACATAAGAATACTGTACAATAAAAATACTGTACAATAGTATATAAGAATATAATTTATAAGTGGTAATTTGTTATGCCTTTCTGTATAATAATATATAAAAATAAAATTGTTATAATATTATTTACACAAAATTAATTCATTAAGTTTAGTATAATTTATGATTATGTATAATGCCTGCTGCATTTGAAAGAATTATACCTTAGTATTAAAAAATAATACAAAAGTTTTTAAAAAATCAACTAAATTTAAAATAATTTTTCAAATAGTGACAGATCTGCTTTCTGTAAAAAAAAGAAACATAATTCCATACATCGGTTAATTGCAAGCATAAATATTATCCCAATATTAAAATGGTTACTATATGACGTATGACTATAAAAATGTCTGTTCAAAATGAAGATTTTTTAAAAATAGCATCATTTGTTTTTTAAATCATATGTTTTTCTTTAACATTATAAAAAAATGAATGAAACATAAAGAAATCATGTTCGTTACAAAATAATGGCATAGATTATATATTAAATTTTCCTTATTTGATTTTTTTTTTTTTTTTTTTGCTCATTTTTAAGTCTGAGTTCACTATCTATTTCTACTTAAATGCATAATACAAAAATTTTATACATTGTTTCCTCATTAGCGTTATACTCTACAAAGTGCAGTGTCAAATCATGTCACGCACTAAATATAAAAATGACATTGAAGTATTCAAGGATTTCTAGCCGAATTGACCTTGTTTATTCAAGGATAGCTACAGAGATTCTCTACCGTTAATATTTCCTCAAAGGCATGATTTTAGGATGTAGCTTCTACAATGGTGTTACGTAACAAAATAAAAGGGCTTTGTAATGATTAAAACAATCCGTTATTAATTCACGTTTACTTTTCATCGTTTAATATAGTGTTTTCCCTTTCAATGTAAAATAATATTGTTGAAAAATTACAATTAATTGCCATTATCCAATTATTAAAATTTGTAAAGTAACAAAACATTTCTGATTCATTATTATTTTCAAATTTCAAAATGAACGATCTTATTAGTTCATTTTGAAATTAATGCATAGAATACTTTTTTTTTCCTTAAATAGTTTTGTAGGTATGGAAATAATTTAGTTTGACTGGATCAAAAATATAACGATTCAACTATAATTAATTGTTGGAAGGGAGAAAAATGTAACAGTTTACAAGAAGCAGTAAAAATCTGTACAAAATATTTTGAAAGAAGCTATCATTTTGAAAAATAACTGCAATGAAGTTATAATAAATGAAATTATCCGAACAAGTAAGTTGTCAGTACAGAAGTATTTTCCAATAAATTTTATAGAATTTTGTTTATTTATTTTTAAGGGAAGGGGGAGGGGGAGGGGGTAAATAATTTGTCAATGTTACTAAAAACTGCAAATTTTTAAATCTAAAATCGGTTTAACTAATCGAACTAAGTCTGATAGATACAAAATATAATGATTAAATTATAGTAATTGTTTGAAGGGAGAGAAATTTAACAGCATACAAATATGCAATAAAATCTGTACAAAGCATTTTGAAAGAAGCTATCATTTCGAAAAATATCTGTAATGGAATTATTTTAAATGAAATTATCTGAACAAGTAAATTATCAGTACAGAAATATTTTCCAACAAATTTTATAAAATTTTGTTTATTTATTTTTTGGGGGAGTAATTTGTCAATGTTACTTTTCAAAACTGCAAATTTTTAAATCTAAAATGAGTGAACTGCCTCATTTAAAATGCCAAAATTGCTTTTTTTTTTTTTAAATTTGTGTATCTCTATACAAATGTTTGTACATTAGAGAAATTTGAAACTAAAGTCACGTCCAGACTAGAGAATGAGACAAACGAGTAATTTCGCCCTAGGTGGATCCGTCTGACCGCGAGAAACAAGCCACGTTACTTCTAATTTCGAGTAACAGCTGGTCAAAAATGGAACGAGAACGAGATTGTTGACTAACTCCTAGGGTTTCTGTACATACTGAAACAAACCGGCTTATAATTGGTTCGCGAGGACTGCTCGCTGTCTCGTTCTCTTTTTGGACACTCTTAACATACGAACTGTTAGCATAAAATTGAAATTTCTCAATCATTAGTATAATATTCTCATATATGTTTGCTTCTGAATTGAATTGCTGCTCCCACCGTTCAGCATAACCCTTTCATCACTAAGTTTTTATCTACAATAGTTTTTGTGGCATCGACAACTGGTCCCTAATTGTACCGAATTTAAACTTAAATTCTTTTATTTTTAATTTTTCAATTTGTATTTTACTTTTATTTATTTTTAGTATTTTTTTAATTTTTTTGAAATTTTCTTTTAGTACCATTTATTTAATTTTGAAACATTATTTTGTAATTTTTAATTTACTAACCTAGTGCAGTTAACTCTAATTTTATCTATGAATTAAGAAGAGATGGTTAAGGGGTATATCCCCATTGGTACTCCGTAATTGGTACACCAATTGCCAGTGAATTTTTTTTCAATTCCTTCTATTAGCTTACACTCTTCCTATATATATCTTGTTCAAATTTTCAATCGTTCATAAAATACCTTTTTATTCCTCCACTCGAGTTCAAATACATTTTCATTGAACTTGTAGTGGATGACACTTGATGTTAATACAGTTTTTCAAATATTAATTCAGTAATTAAATTTAATTAATTAATTTTAGTTTTTTTTAGATTTAATTTGCTTATATCTACCAATAGATGGCGCCAGATAAACTTAAAAAAATGAATGAAAATTATTTATAAACGACTTTCTGCAATATAGTGAAAAAAGTAGGAATTGACTTTTAAAATCTTCAAAAGAATTTATATCTGGAAGCTGATTTAACTATAATACCTACAAATGATAGTAACAAAAAATTGCACAATTCTTACTTCAGTACAGAACTTCTCGTGAAGTGGCAACTCCACATATTTCCATGTTTCCAAAAGATCGGCGACGAATCTGTCCATTTGTTCTTTAGTGTGGAATGGTGTCGGGGCAATCCTCAACTTTTCTTGCCCCACTGGAACAGTGGGATAGTTTATTGCCTGCACATAATGTCCGTATCGTTGAATCAACTCATCAGATACTTTGGTGGTGAACCGTGGATCGCCAACCTAAAATAAAAAATATCCTTGTATTGAAAAATTCAATGAAGCATTTTAATATTTAGTGTATTTACAAATACTACCTAATATTCACCATATTTGACTATTTTCAGTTTGTATTTTCTTCTTCTTTATTGGCGCAACAACGCTATGGTGGGTAAAGACAGTTTGCTTACTGGCAGATTTCGAGGCAATTTTTATGGGTTAGGATTATCAGTCCTATGCTCAACAGTCATATTAGACTAGGACATACTATTGAAGGTGGGATTCCGAACCATGGCACCACCGGCTATGGTTCGAATCCATCTTGGCATCTATGGCACCGCTGGAACTCGCACCCGAAACCTATGGTACCGAGCTCTGAGCGCTAGTCACTCGGTCATCAGGTCCCCATTATGTATCTATACCAGATTAACCATATTATATGTGAATGGCAAATTCGTATATCCATTCTTTTTATTGGGTTAGAAGGTAGGGTGGGTAGAAGGTACCACATGGTACTCACTTAATATTGCTGTAGCACCAAGAAATTTAATGTTGGTTGAGCCAATGGCAATTTTTAATTCACGATAAGTTTGACTCTAGTTGAAGGGTCGAGATGTATTTATTACCATCATTATGATAGCATATAGACTTGTGACAAATGATAATTAAAACTTGATGATTATTTAATGATAGTAATGGGACACTTAATTGCTATTTAAGGAGATAAGCAGTGATGTCTTTACCATTGGAACAAAGAAGCTCAACCTTGATTGGGGCAATGGCAAGTTTCTTCCACGATGAGTGACTGTGGTAGAAGAGGACTAGATATAATTGCCACCATCATTACAACTACTTAGATTTATAGTCAATGGTATTTAAAACTTAATTATTATTTTTATTACTTAATTATTATTACCATTACAATCACCACATTATTAATGTAGTGATTGTGGTGGTAATTCATGGAGTGCAACGTATATCTATCTTCCCGTGGTGCACTCCAGACAACGTTTGATACGGCAAAATGATCTACAAATAAGGCCTTCAGTCTGGCTCTCAGTGTGAGTTTATTAGAGTTCTGCAGTGGAACGAATGTGGATTGTCCCAAAACAAGAGAGAAAATAATTATAAAGACCCTTAGGTACTCCTTATTGAGGATGCTGCAGTTACAAACGATCACAAATCCTAGTACGGTCATAGTCATGATATATCTGAGATCGGTGACATTACCCTGACATCGGTCCCGATTGTCTCCGCAAGCACTTTCATAGAATTAAACTGACTCCTGGTCCTCTCTTGTCTCATGTGTAATAACCAAGAAGAAATGGATATGTCTCACCTTGCTTCCTGTTCTGCCTTGCCTCCTGTTTCTTTTATGGAAGCATTATTGGATTGTCACTACTACACCACACCACATCGCATCACTGTGCCTAGAGCTGAGTTGGTACAGCTTAGGAATGATGTGGGTGAGAAGAAGTATGATTGTGCTCTGTGATATCTATGGTATCGACAGCTAGAGCGCTAGCCATTCGATAATCAGGCCCCTATTATTGAATTGCAGACTTAAGTTGATGGATTAGCTGATGCTATTTGTTTCTATCGTGTTCTTTGAATTTTTCATGATATCTGTTGTCCTGTAAACTTGTCATTGGAAATATAAAAAAAATGTAGTGATTCAAAAACTATTTAAGACCGATGAAAAAGAAAGAAATGTCGTTATTTGTTATGCCACTGGCACTGACAAACATAAAGGTAACTGCAACGATTTTTCCCCGATAAAGGTGGCACCTTGACACACAATGCGCTACCTCAATTAGTAACCTAACCATTGATTAGTTAATTTTTAGTAATACATTTTTTTTTTGAAAATTGCAAGTTATCAAGTTGTCAAACGTGTTATTCAACAGCAATGTAAAAATTTGTTCGAAAAGGAAATAACAGCATTTAATTTAAATCTTTAATTATGTGAATACCATACCGTGAATATAGGAAGAAATTAAACGGACGAGAGTTTGATATAGCAACAGACAAACACAACGTGATCGCAAAAGAACTAAAACTACTTACATGAACAGGGATTATGTGACTCGGGCAATGAACAACCGGTATTCCAACACTCTGCAAAGAATTCCTGAGATATTTTACGTTTTGTTGATGCTTTTCTCTTAGTTCCCGACCTTCGCTGCTCTTTAGAATCTGAAATGGATCAAATAATTATCATCAATTATTGTTGCATTTATTATCAATGCATTTTAGTGGGTCTTTTAGGGAATAATTGCATTATGCATACTACTGTGTCCAAAACATAAGACCAATTTTCAATTTACAATTCCCGGGTCTTATGCAATTTCAATTTTTTTTTTTTTCTTTTTAAGTTGATGGCACTGTCCTTGGCATCTGTGTAAAGTTTGACGTCAAAATATTCATTGGTGTTTGAGTTACGCTTGGTTTAGCCAGACGCTGAAACTGATTCCGGCAATTTTTGAAATGTCTCTTCAATCGACTCAAAACGATGTCCCGGAGTGGTCTTTTGAGTTTAATCGCAAGGTGTGAATACGGTGGTTGTGGAACGATATGGGTTTAATTTTTGGCAAAGAACTTGCTTGGATTAATTGGGCAAAGAACTTGCATTATATTTTGTTTGCGGAAACGTACAGAATGTTGCAGAAGGCATTCTGTGAGCATTCCTATATCGGAAAGAACTGTTTAGAAGTGGTATAAACAGTTCAAAGAAGGCAGAGAACGCGCTGAAGACGAAGAGATCTCTGGTCTACCATCAATCTCAACCGACGAATTAAAGATTTTGTGCTTGCAAACCTACTATTTACAATTAGAGACCTTGCTGATGATATTGGAATTTCAAAAGGATCAATCAATTCCATTTTGGGCCTCAAACGCGTCAAATCTCGATTGGTACACTGAATGCGCCAGCTCACAATGCATTGATTCTTCGTGACTTTTTCGCTAAATATGAAACCCATATCCTTCCACAACCACTGTATTCACACCGTGCGACTTCTGGCTGTTTCCTAAACTCAAGAGACCACTCCGGGGACACCGTTTTGAGTCGATTGAAGAGATTCATTTTTTCATAGTAAGCAGAATAAAATGATTTTATTAATATTAAGAGTTTTTAAACTATTCACACGTTTTTCATTGCTATTTTTTGAAAAATATTTATTAACAAATTAACGAGGCATTTGTGTAAAAAATTATATTTAGATGATGGATCTACTAAATCTACAACTGTTCATAACTTTGTATAATCACCGATGAAAGAAAAGTTCAATTTTACTTTACATATAAATACAAACTTGAATTTTCTTAATTTAAACACTATAATTTATACAACAAACTCAGATTTTTACTTTATTTATGAACCATAATTCAAATTAAAAATAAGTTCGAAGTTGTTGATAATTTGAGAACACTAGGAAAATGCTTAGTCAATCTCAAAATGACAAGCGTTAATCTACATTAAATACGATACCCATTTATCTGCAGTTTAACTTTTCAAATAGATCTAAAAAGTATTGAAATTGTAACGTTTTTAAAGCAGTTTAAATTTCAGTTCGTTTAATACTTATCAATTTTCATAAAATTACTTATTCCAGCTTATCTAGATAATAAAAGCATATTCACCTAGTTGAAAACATCACTTACATGAGGCAAATATTAATTAAATTTTAAAAGTGAAAAATCAAGACATTATATTAATTTAATCTTAGCTTTGATCATAACTTTGTACAATTACTTATGAAAGAAAGGTTAAATTTTATATTGCATGTAAATATATATATATATATATCACCTTGAATTTTCTTAATTCAAACACAACACTATTTTTTGCTTGATACATGAATTATAATTCTAATAGAAAATACGATAAAAGTTGTTGATAATTTGAAAATTAAGTTTTGTTTATTTATATAAACGTTAAATTTAAAATATTTATGTATACGAAGTTATTTTTAGGATAATATATTAAAATAATGGAGGTTATCCTTGAAAACTATGAATTGAAATGTTAGAAAAAAATAAAATACTTTGCATTATTAATGTATGAGGCTCATTTCAAGAAAAACACTTAAATTTTTTATAAATTTTAATTGGCAACACCGGTCAAATTATGCTTGCATAATAACAACCACCTATCTTTTGCGCATGCGATTCTATTCATAGTTGTTATCATTAGCCTACTTGTGACCTTGAATTACGATTGCCATAACATAGTCTAACCAAGTTTTTGGCTATGTTATTTTGTTATTGTTGTTACTTATTCCACTTGGCAGTCATCTAGACCAAGCCCACGAACCCGTATGGACTCGTGATTGAGGGAAAGGGTGGGGGACAGCTTCTGTTGGGATAGTTTGGTTGGTTTGTCGCGCTACGGTTATTTTGTGCACACTTTAAGCTAATTAGGCCGGGATATACAGTTTAACAGGGATTCCGAACGACTAACAAACGCCCATGTCAACGCCAGGATTCAAACTTGAAGCCTGTGATTCTGTTATAGCTGAGCATCCGTAGGTAGAAGTCTGACTTGGCTCCGTGACGCTCTACAGTCATGTGAGACCGGGACATACGGCCTAAAGTGGATTCCGAACCGCTACAAGCATCCATGGCCCCAACGGGATTCAAACCTGAAACCTGTGTCACAGAGCGCTAGACACACGGCCATTCAGGCCCATTCAAATGAATAAATTTCATAATTGCAAAAAAAAGCAATAGCAAACTTTTACTACACTGACGCTCAGATAAACTGATTAAATTCTGTTGAAGAGGACGTTTTATATTAAGTCCATTTATGTGGAATGTTTAATGAAGTTTTTCAAATGAATAGAATATTCTATTAAATAGGCATTCCTCGAATTTATCATTATCACGCCATAGAGCTAGGCATTCGGCCATTCAGGCCCGCTTTGGCCACGTAAAAGATATTATTTACAAATTCATTGATAATTTTATGTCATTTA
Organism: Caerostris extrusa; assembly: GCA_021605095.1. Classification (NCBI taxonomy): domain Eukaryota; kingdom Metazoa; phylum Arthropoda; class Arachnida; order Araneae; family Araneidae; genus Caerostris; species Caerostris extrusa. The sequence goes on along the minus strand of BPLR01010235.1, from coordinate 102,282 downwards.
TAGGCCTACAATAATGAGGGAAGGAAAAGTACGTTTACGATACATCTGTTTGTACTGTCCGAGCGAATCAATATTCCTGATCGGAAGCGTTTGACCAACCCCCTTACAGTCTTGAACTTGAACCCGGTGATTTTTCCTCACTTAACATGGCTTGTTTCTCAATGTTATTCTCTTAGTGGCATGTAAAGTTATCAGAGCTGGATAGGCATAATTTAATGCAAAATGTCTAAGAATTTTTGTATCGCGAGTAAGTATTCTCATAGTGTATAATGTGGAAGTGAGCAAGTACCATTGTAGCATTTTTTTTTTCTCACTGGAAGAGTTTTGGCATTTCATTTCCAGGATAGAGGAATGTATATTCCCAACCCTCAAATTTGACAGCAGACAAGCAGTATTGTGAGTAGTTATATTACATGCAATTAGTGTTTTGTTCTAGAGAGCAACCTGTTACTGAAATCCGATAGCAGATATTCAGCGTCATGTATAATGAAACTCATGAAATTAGCTATTGTCTGTGTGACCTTCACAGGTCAAAAATTACAGATGGTATACGGACTACACCATGAGTTGTTCCATCGTGATGGGTGATAGACCACGAGCTGAGAAATGTCTACTCCAATGAGAAGTTAAGGAAGCCGATCCCCTCCCTTGACAAATTTTCTTAAAGGGAGTGTTTTGGAGAAGAAAGGAGAGAATTATGCAACGAATCGACTAGAAGTGTGGTTTTTCTTTTTTAGCTGAAGTGACTGAATAGGCCGGAGTTTTTCCCTCCTGCTTCCAAAGTGAGCCTCTTGTGGTTTCGTGTATCACGCCGTGTGATTATTGAGGTCTGCTGCAGACCATGTATTTTGTGATTCGACGTAAACTCGAGAACTCGGAAAATGAATGAACTGTACTTGTGATTTAATCGTGCATTTGTGATAAAATTAAAATTTTTAATTTTCCTTTCTTTTATAATAACCCAGAGTTATGTATTTGTATATATATAACTCTTGCAAATAAAAATTAAAGGGTTCCCATGATCTTGAAAGTGGCCCTCTTCTTGAAGCTGTTATAGGGCTAGTATAGGCCAAAACGTTACACCATCAGTGAAACTTTTTTTTTTTGGTCTTTTAATATTTTTACAATTGATCATTTTGTTTGAAATTAATTTTATACTTAACAAAATCTAGGGCTAATGTAATGAAAATCTTTACTTTAATTGCCGTGAGAGCTCCTTTCAAAACTGTTGGTGGTAAAGAAGTCGTGAAAATAAAACCAGCTGCATAACTTCGAACCATGTCGACAATTAATTCCGTGGAGGCTATGTAGCCACCTATATTTCCAAATGCTTTACCTAAAAATTAAAAAGTGTAAATATTATTTTAAGTAGAATGTATTGATTAGATATCAAAATTATAAAAAGTAAAATTGGTTCATTCATAATCTGAAGAAATAGATTTGATGAATAAAAAAATTCTTGGAAGTAAAAACAAATTTATGTTTAAAAATGTTTTTTTTTTATTTTTTTTTTTCTGCGAAAGTGTATGCGGCTAAAGAAAAAGAAAATGAAGTTTCAGTTTGACAGATAGACATAAAAGCAGATATAAATCCGAAAAAACCTGGAGTTATGATATGTTTATGATGGTAGAAGCACCTTCGATGTGTCAGCGTAATCCCCTAGTACGATATGGCAAAGGTACTTTTTACCGTATCTAGTACCAGAAGGACTTTTAGGGTTAGTTCACATTTAAGTATAATATTGGAGAGAAAAACTTATAAAACGCCATTAATACAATTAGATTTCTAAAGCAAGACTGTCAGTTGCAATAAACAAAGTGTCTCACTCCAAGTTCATAAATTAATTGGTTTGTTTTGTCGCTCTGCGGTCATCTTTTGCACACTTTAGGCTAAATAGACCGGGATCTATAATTTAACGTGGATTCCGAACCACCATTACTGCTATTACACTCCACCACATCACTGTGTCTAGAGCTGAGTTGTCTCTTTACAGTTCATGATGTGGTCTTTTCTTCTCGGTAGATGAATTCGTTCCACGGGGAATTGAAGCTCGGCTCTGACTCTTGTTCTCTCCCTACCCTTTCTTTCCACCACACACACTCCAGAGTTTTTTCAGTCTACTTAACAGTAGTCTTCTAAATTCTCAATCAAAGTGCAAAGGATTTAAAATTAACTTTTGTTTTTATTTTTACCACAATATACACTTATATTTTTCAACTCCTGAGCTATGGCTCATCATAATTTCTACACTTTAGTTACACGCATTTCTTACACTTTAAATACACTCTTATGTTTTTTCTCTTAATGTTAATTATTTTATTTACTAATTATGCAAATGGAGATAGGGGATCCTGTCCCCAGGCACTCCAAAAGTACACAACCTTTGCCTTTGTCTGATTGGGCTTTGTGACGCTGTACAGTCATATTACACTAGGACATACGGCTTAAAATAACCCGAAACCTGTTGTACCGAGAGCCAGACACTCGGCCATTGACCCATTTCGAATCACTACTACTACACCACATCACATCACATCACTGTGCCTAGAGCTGAGTTGCTCTATACAGTTTGGGAATGATGTGGGTGAGAGAAGTCTGACTGTGATCCGTGACGCTCTACAGTCATATGACACCGGGATCTACACCGTAAAGCGGATTCCGAACCACTACAAACATCCATGGCACTGCTGGGACTCAAACCGGAAACCTGTGGTACAGAGTTCCAGAGCTCTATCCACTCGGCCATTCAGTTGAATCAGATTTTAAAGCGATACGGGTGAAAATTGACAGACTAAAGCAAAAAAATAAGCTGTCCTGGAGGAAACTTCAGCAGAAGCCTTGACCCACCCTGGGCCAGAGCGCTAGACACTCGGCCATTCAGGCCCCGGTCTAACATGACTGTAGAGGGGGCATATGGATAACAACTCTACCCGTAAAAAGGAAAATATCTCCTGTCTCGAAATCTGCCAATAGGCAGACAGCCTTGGCCCATCAAGGGGCTGTTGCGCTAATGATGATAATGATGATGAAACTTAAAATAATCTGTACTTACCAAGTGTTCCTGATATGATATCCATTTTATGCAAGACTCGATCTCTTTCTCCGATACCAGCTCCATGTTGCCCGTACAGGCCGACAGCATGAACTTCGTCAACGAAGGTGAGAGCATTGTATTTATGAGCCACGTCGCATAATTCTTCCAATGGACATACTGCACCTACAAATAGATAAAAGTTTTTCAAAATTGATACCCAAATAAAATCTGTTCTTTACATTATTTGATCAAGATTGTTTCTTTTTAACATGAATTGTCCTTAATAATTTCGAATGTAACTCGTCAGTATTACAGGTAAGATATATTCCGCTTCATTTAAAATATCAGATGTTTTCAAACTGTTGTCAAGTTTTAAAAATATTTTTCTATTTTGTTTTTGCTTATTCTATCCAGATTCGTACATGTTGGTCGAATTCGCCATACTCATTGGTCTCTTTATAATGTCAAACAACATTTTGGTGATTTTTTCATTCGGTTATTTCTTTAGATAGTTTAGTGTGAGGATGGTCTAAATTTCCGGAAGGAATTTTAAGTATACTGTTCCGTAATGTAATGTGTATCATATTGAAGAAAAATAAGGAAAACTTGATCTTCCGGAAGGCATTTGTAAATAATGAATGAATTGTTTAATCATTGTAGTGATTAACGAATTTTTAATAACTGTTTATCGTTATTATGACGAGTTGTTTGTCATTGTTCCTACTAAGATTTCTTTGATCATTGTTATCACTAGAAAATTGTTTAATCATTGTTATAACTGTTGAATTATTTAATCAAGAAAGGGACTAGCGAATTTTAAAATTATTTTTAGAACTAATGAATAGTTTAATAATTATTTTTCATTGTCATACAAATGAATCATAAATTATTTGTCATTATTGTGACTAGGGAATTGTTTAACAAATGTTTGCATTGTTGTGACTAACGAATTATTTGATCATTTTTGTGACTAAAATTTGTCTAATTATTGTTAAACATTGTTGATAAAGAATGTTTAATATTTTTTATCATTGTTGTGGCTAATGAGTTCTTTTATACTTGTTTGATCGTTGTTATGTCTAACAAATTGTTAAATCATTGTTATAACTGATGAATTATTTGACGGTTGTGACGAATTTTTTAATTATTTTTGCGACTAATATATTGTTTAATAATTGATCGTCCTTGTTGTGGCAAATGAATTATTTAATAATTATTTTTCATTATTGTAACTAGGAAATTGTTTAGCAAACATTTGCATTGTTATTTAATAATTTTTATGGCAATTGTTTAATTAATGTTAAATGTTGTAAATAATGAATGTTTAATAATTTTTGTTAGCAGTGTTGTGACTAAGGAATTATTTCCTTCTTTTTATGACACTTTTTTATTTATTGTTAATAAACAATTGTTATTGTAAATAAAGAATGTTTAACAATTTTTTTGTCATTATTATAGCTTACGAATAAACTGAATCTCAGCTAACGACATCATTTTAAGCAGAATGTCTGTTTCACGAACTCATTAACTATTCAAAGCACAGCTGTTTGAGATGGAAATGTTTTTGGTTTTTTTTCTAATACAGCTGGCAAACTTTTTAGACATGGACGTCTTGGATGCCTTAAGGCAAGCGCTGCACAGACGTTACTCACTTTGCATTACCCAGGAGGTGCGTGCAATTTGAAGTTAAGCTACGGATGCGGAGTAACAATGCCCCCGCAACGCTCTACGATCCTATTAGGACCGGGACCTACGGTTTAAAGGGGATTCCGAACCACTACAAACATCCATGGCACCACTGGGACTCGAACCCGAAACCTGTGGTACCGAGCGCTAGCCACTCGGCCATTCTGGCCCTGGGATGGAAATTGTATTCGCTTACCTGTCATCGAGTGAACCGTTTCGAATGCCACTATTTTCGGTACTCCAGAACCGACGGCCTGCAGCTTTCTTTCCAAATCAAGGGGGTCATTGTGATTGAAGATGTGCTTCACGCACCTCGAGTTCCGTATGCCCTGGATCATGCTAGCATGATTTCCGGCGTCGGAGAAAATGTGGCAACCTAGTAAGTAAACGTGCCTGTTAGAATTTGGAGGAAAAGCCTTTATAATATTTTGCGAAGAACTATGGTAAAAACAAGTAATTTAAAAAAAAAAAAAAAATTTTAAAGTCAATTCCTGCTTTTTTTTTTCACTTTATTGCAGAAAAGTTCTTTATAAATAATTTTCATTCATTTTTTTTTTAAAGTTTATCTGGCGCCATCTATTATTAGGTACATGCAACTTAAATCTAAAAAAAACTAAAATTAATGAATTAAATTTAATCACTGAATTAATATTTGAAAAACTATATTAACATCCAGTGTCAACCACTACAAGTTCAAAAAAATGTATTTGAACGTGAGTGGATGAATAAAAAGTATTTTATGAACGATTGAAAATTTGAACAAGATATATATATAGGGAGAGTGTAACCTAATAGAAGGAATTGAAAAAATACAATGTCAAAGTTGCAGAACAAAGAAGAAGGAAGAGATGTAATAAAGTAGATACATAAAATTTTAAAATAGCTCAATTTATTATATGAAATGTATTCTATTATTTATAAAGTTAGTTTTTTAAAGTAAAGTTATTTTTGATGTAAAAAAAAATAAGATTTTTTTACCAAAAACTAAATTGAGTCAAAATTTAAATCTCTAAAACTTTGTAAATGAAAAAAACAACAATAAACTTTGCTACTCTGATGTTCACGATAAACTGATTAAATCCTGCTGGAGAGAATGTTTTGTATTGAGGTCATCATTTATGTAGAATTTTTAATGAACCTTTTGGAAAGAATAGAAGATTCTATTCAAGTCTTCACCAAATTTATCATTTATTATATTATTTACAATAAAAGATTCTATTCAAGATTCTAAATAAGTTTTCATCGAATTTATCATCATAAAATCATAATACAAGATTTGTCATAAAATGTAATGTTAAAATTTCCAGATTTATCGTGAAATCAGTGACAAAATTGTGCTATTGTACAATATATACGGTTTAACCTGGGATTTGGCGGGACTGCTGGGATTTGGCGTCAAAAATTATTTTCGCCAAACTGCGCCAAAAAAAAGGATTGCAATTGTAAGTGAAGTGAATTACAAACAGTGCAAGAAAACCAGGTTACCACATTTGGTAACTTATTGCTCAGTTGGCGTCACAAAAAGTCGCCAAATCTCAATGGGCCCCTATTTCGCGATTTAGCCTCTTTTGTTTGTATTTCAGGTTTGAAACCATTCTTCACTTTTGATATGGAGTTAATGGTTCTTTTTTACACATCATTTTTAGAACCTTATTTATAACGTAAAAAAAGATGTTTAGATATATAACAAAATAATGTTTTATTTCTAATTTTAATGCAGTTTAAATAAAGAAAATATAAAATTATTACCTGGTAAATGCTTTCCTAAGGTACACAGAGTTGAATCGTTGGCGACGTAGCAGGAAGTAAACAGCAGAGCGGCTTTCTTTTCGTGCAAGGAAGCGAGTTCTCTCTCTAGCTCCTCGTGAAGGGTGGAATTGCCCGAGATATTCCGAGTTCCTCCTGCTCCAGCGCCATATTGGTTGACTGCGTCGCTAAAATTAATTAAATTCATTTTTGAAAATCCTTAATGAAATGAATTTCATATTTAATTCAGAGAAGCATTGAATTAAAATCAATATTTGTGAAATAACTAATAAGAATAGTATATGAAATAATCCCAATACTTCAACTTCATAATACGTTTTGATGTGCAACTGGTTATTTTGTAATGGTTTTGGTTAAACATCGATATATTTTATTTAGGGACTAAAGGACTTAGGAAAAACAATGTTTTGTCAAATAAGATTTGAAACCGAACCTAGGTCGAACGTTGTTGCTATTGTTGTTACTTATCCCACTTGGCAGTCATCTAGACCAAGCTCACGAACCCGTATGGATTCATGGTTGAAGAGAAAGGGGGGGGCAGCTCCTGTTCTGATGGAGCAACAATAGGTGAAGTCTGACTTGGCTCCGTGACGCTCTTACAGTCATATGAGACCGGTACTTACCGCTTAAAGTGGATTACGAACCATTACAAACATCCCTGGCACCGCCGAGACTCGAACCTGAAACCTGTGGCATCGAGCGCCGGACACTGAACCATTTAGGCCCAGGTGAAAGGTTCGTCTGTCCACAGGTGAGAACACGGGAAAATAAACCTCGTTATTTAAGTTCAAAGTTCAGTTAAGTTTCGCTCCAGTTGGCGGGTTGTAAATTTTTAAAATGCATGACCAAAAACCGATATCATACCAAACAGCAAATATGTTCCCCCGAAAGCAGATGAACGAAATTGAATGCCTTTCTATTTTATTTCAAGCTGCAGTAAACAACTGCTCATTTTATGTGCAGCGCACTAATGAAGGCGTGGCCTTCGATGACAATCAACGTAAAACCATTTTTTAAAAAAATATTCTTGCATCAATATAACAAATAATATAATAGCATAATATAATAATGCTTGCATCAATATAACTATTGCATCTATTTTTAACTCAAGGCAATAAAAAAAGCCTTATTATTTTCCAACATTGTGATCATTGTAGTATCACTGACAACAATTTCGCTAAAAGATTTATTAAAAAAAAAACTCTGCATTTTATTTAATGATATCATTTATCTGAGCAGTATTTGGAGCAACCAAAAGTTCTTGTTTCTACCCTGGTGCTGAGTGCAATAAAAGAATGTATGGAAGAAAACCCCAAAAACTCCCATCAGGTAGTCCGACTCATGAGGCAAGATGCTGAGCATCCCAAACGCCATCGAGACACTTTTTTTTTAGAAACAGTGTCTACAACAAAGCGGATTGAACCTCAGTCCCTAATGCTCACCAGCGGCGTGCCTTGCCACTAGGCCGCGAGTTGGGGTCGAACTTTTTGTTTAAATAGAATAAATTGTACCTATGCCAAATCGATTTTTCTTTTCTGGTGGAAATGTTTTATTCCTATAGAAATAAATATGAATATTTCTCTGAAAACGTATATCAAAAACCAAATTTGGCAACAAAAATTAGATGTTGTTATTACTAATCCCCCGGTACAGTAAAACCTACACCAGGTCCAATAGTTTAACTTGGTTTGTCGCTCTACGGTCATCTTGTGCACACATTAGCTAAACAGCCCGGGACCTGCTGTTTAAAGTGGATTCCGAACCACTACAATCATCCATGACACCGAGCGCCAGAGCTCTAGATATTCAGCCATTCCGGCCCCTAGAATTAGATAAAAGTTTTAGATAAGTAGCCACTAGACCACAGATCTGGCAAAAAAGAAGACGATTAGTTTCAGTTTTTAAATCGCTTCATAAGGCAAGATTGGAAAATGCCTTGCCAGCATTTTTTGTTTTTTTTTTATAGAGAGAAATCTTTAAAATTCTGATGACTTTAACAATGTAATTTTAATCTTTTATTATTCACTGTTAAAACTTTTATACAGTATTCCGAGTATTTAAACACAGTATTCCGAATATTATTCCTATAATACTCGGAAGGAATCTAAGCAAAGCACTCAACTATTTGCTTCAGTGCATTTTTTAAAACAAATGAATCACTGAACTTACACAACAGCTTGCTGAACAGATGGATGACTGCTCATGCCCAAGTAGTCATTGGAGCACCAGATAAGAACCTTCTTTTCGTCTCTGGTGTATTCTTTTGCACAGGGAAAATTGCCGGCCATGCGGTTCACTTTCTTGAATATCCTGTAGGAATGGTCCCTCTTTTCTTAGCTATCTCTTGATGGAAGAAGTCTTCATACTTGAAACCTCCTTAAAGTACAAATAAAAAAGGCCATGTTAATAAATTAATAATGATGTCATTGATTATTTAAAAATGAGTTTGAAAACCACACATAATTTTAAATTATTGCATTGTATAATAAAATAGAATTAGGAACATGAACGCTTTATCATTGCTATGAATAAAATTCAAATCGTGGCGCCATCTGGTGACATAAAAATCTTGTTTTTACTTAATTAAAAATAAACACAAATTTTTGTAAAAAGATAGTATATTTAGAGAGAAAAAAATTTTACTTTTAAATTGTAAAATTTTTTTAGTTATACTATAACATACATGCATTCATTCATATGTATATATATATATATTCTGTCCTTTCCAAGCGTGGACAATATAACGATGGGTTGCAGTACATATAGTTATATACATTTAAAAATATTTCAATAAAAACAGAATTCGAATGTATTGGCACAATAAAGAAAAAGTATTGATCATTGAAAATTTTCCTACTTGCTGTTTCCTCATTTAACGTTAAGTCAGCGACATCCTCTTGCACATGACTGCTGGCTTCTGTTGAATGCCCAGGAAAGGGGCATTTACTAGCGAGAGGTTTTTCTAAAATAAATACAACATGTCAAGTTATTAAATAAAAAAAGTACATTAATAATACATGTGCAGTCAATTTTTTTTTAATTTAAAAGAGTTCTATGTCATATAGTACTATGTCCAAAAAGTAAGACCAATTTTCATTATTTTTTTTATTTTGGTTTTAATTATTTCTTCAGAAATCTTGCTGTTCTATCCTCAAAAAATGCATTTATTTTCAATAACTCAAATTATTTAAACAGTTTTTAAATTTCATTATTTATTAAAATTTTTAGATAATATTAAATATCTTTCTTTTCTTGTATAACTTTGAAAATTATTATCGTAGTATTTGCATATTATTATTATCTAAAATTATTTTTTATTGTGCAGGGTGATTATAATTAAAGTCCCATTTTCAAAATGGTGTAAAAAAAAAGAACCATTAGTCCCAATGAGTTCAAATTTGAACTGAAGATACTTGAAGAAAGGGGAAACGGTATGGCTTAAAAAAAAGTTTCAAAATGATTTTTCCCATCCAATTTGGTATGACCTTGCCGTGGTGTAAGGGTTTTCCACTAATAGTGTCACTACTGTTGAATGGCTTGGAAATCCTTTTTCCGTCAAAAAACCGAAACAATCAAGCACATTGAACACTACAGTTGGTTTAATGTACAACTCATGCCAAATACGTTGTAATTTCGATTCACTTTCTTTTATGCCGCTTACAGGGCCATCTATTAATGCACTTCGGAACTTTTTGATACCGTATCGTTTCCCCCTTCTTCTAGTATCTTCAGTTCAAATTTTCTTCCGTGGCTCTTTTTTTACAGCATTTTGAAAGTGGGGCTTTAATTATAATCTCTCTGTTTTAAAATAGGTGAAAGAAGTTGCTAATAATAATAGAGATAACGATTTGCATTAATACTTTATCAAGTTTTGAGTAACATAAAAACACACTTTTTTTTTTTATTTTGGTTTAAATTATTGCTTCAGACATGTTGCCATTCTAAAAAAAATTGCATTTATTTTGCATAACTCAAGTTATTTAAACAATTTTTAAAAATCATTATTTATTGAAAAATTTTAGATAATAAAATAAAATTTATTTATTTTATTCCTTATTATGATAAAAGTAATTCTTCTGAGCAGTTAGTTTTCAGCTCTTTAATAAATATTTCATTTTACTTTATTTATATCAATTTCTTGACGCCATTTTTTATTTCATTGCCATCAATAAAACTGAACTGTTATGATTTCAATTTAGGGTTATATTCAGATTTTATACACATTAATTCTTCATTTTTTTAAATCTTTAAAATTCTTCTATATTATCTAAGCACACCATGATGTGAAAATAAATCTAAAAACATAAAAAAGAGCAAGTTTCAATACAACTGCACTTGACTTGATAACTTGTATTATCAATGCCAAGGTAATTCTGTTTCATAACTTTGGAAGAAAAACACCTGGTTAAATTCAGTGCAGGTGAACCAACAGTACGCCATGAAATACCTTAACACAAAGAAAGTGTTGCCTCAAAATTCATAAAAAAATCATTTACATTCGTAATTCCTTTCCACTTGTAATTTGGCTTAGACCTAAAGTAAACATTTTGCAAGAAACGAAGAGGTTTGAAACAATCTGTAGTATTTTATCTATTCAAGCTTCAAAGTACAACTACATACTTAAGAAATGTATTTTAAGCACTTAAGTCTTATATATTATATTCTGATAAATATTTTTATCAAAATCTTTTCAGTTAACTTGTTTGGGGTCTTTTTTGTTGTTGCTGTGCCTAATTCTCAGTATCCTACCGTGCGGGACGGACATCCAATGAGTAGTCTACTCATAGATGGTGGGAAAGGGGGTAGCTTCTGTTGTGACGGAGCACTCTTGTGTCGAAATCTGACTTGGTTCTGCGTCGCTGAAGAAAGAGGACGATGCCTTCCGGAAGGAATTTTAGGGGGAACTACCCCCACATTCGCGTATCGTATGGGGCAAAACCCGGAAAGCTCCCACCAGGTAGTCCGACTCACGAGGCAAGATGTTGAACATCACAAACACCATAGAATTTCTTCATGTTTTGAAACAGTGTCTACAACAAAGCAGTCAGCAAATTGAACTACAGCCCTAATGTTAGCCAGCGGCTGTGTAACACTGAACCCGAGTAGGGCAATAATATTTGTTTAAAGAAAATAATGCACATGAACATACATAAGCACTTAATAAAATTTGCTTATACGAATTTCATGTGATCACGAGGAGTTGATTCTTTTCTCGGAGGAGAAGGAGTCTCCTTCTTCATTGGTGCAACAGCCCACGGTGAGCCAAAGCAGTCTGCCAACTGACAGCTTTCGAGACAGGAGATGTTTTCTTTTACGGGGTAGGGTTGTTAGCCTTACGCCCACCGCTCAACAGTCATATTAAACCACGACCTACGGTTTAAAGTGGATTCCGCGCCACTACAAACATACATGGTACCGCCTGGACTCGGACCCAAAACCTGTGGCTCTGAGCGCCAGAGATTCTTTTACAGCTCATTCAATATTCAGAGTAAAAATTATTTTTTTCATCGTATACTTCCTATCAGATTAAGAAATATAGTGTTTTAAATTACAATATTGTGATAGATGGTTCAAAATATCTGCAAAATAACATCGGATATAAAAAAAATTGGTTGTTATATTTCTTGGGGCTTTTTTTTTTTTTTTATTTGCTTTACAACACTCTCAAATCTGATCTTCGGAAATATAAATAGATTTTTACTGCTTCAAATAAAGTTCTCTGACAAATTTAAAGATTATGTTTTGAGATCAGTATTTCACAGCGTGCAAGTTAAAGGAAATTTTGCCTTTATTGAATCAATTTGATGCATTAAGCGCATTTGCTTCCGAAGTTTCAGCTGTTACTGCTTTTCACTGTAATCCTTGTAGGCGGATGTTGATTGCAGGAAAAGATTGAACAACTCATACGGAACGGAAAGGGATATGCGTATATTCAATTTGCTAGAATGCAATTGTTTCTACAGAGAGTAACATTACGTTCAATATTCCTATTATCTTTCATTCATTTCCTGAGCACCCAGATTTCGATAGCGTTTAATACTTGCTGTTTGTTTTTAACTATTTTTGGGGCACGGTTTTTACTGTTTTTATTCATATTCTATTTTTGAGTCAAAACAAAGTGGGTATCTATTCATCTTAGATACCCGCTTTGTTTTATGACTCAAAAATAGAATCCAATTTTGTAATTAGATATGCAATTTGCTAGAATGCAATTGTTTCTATTAGATTTCGATACTGTTTACTGTGTGGTGTTTGTTTTTAACTAGTTTGGGCATGGTTTTACTTAGATGAATATGTACCCATTTTGTTTTACTGACTCAAAAAATAGAATCCAATGTGCAATTAGATATCCAGTTTGCTAGAATGTAATGGTTTTTACTAAGTAACATTACATTAAATATTTATATTATCTATTACTCATTTGTTGAGCAAACCAGATTTCGATAGTGATTACTATGTGTTGTTTGTCTTTAGCTACTTTGGGCACGGTTTTACTTAGATGAATAGATACCCTCTTTAATTTTAAAACTCAAAAATAGAATCCAATTTGTTAGACTGTAATTGTTTTTACCGAGTAACATTAAATTACATATATCATCTTTCATTCGTTTCCTGAGCACTCAGATTTCGATAGTGTTTAATATCAGCTATTTGTTTTTACATACTTTGGGCACTGTTTTTCTTAGATAAATAGATACCCACTTTGTTTTTATGACTCAAAAATAGAATTCCATTTGCAATTAGATATCCAATTTGCTAGAACACAATTGTTTCTATTAAGTAACTTTATATTAAAGATTTATGTTATCTTTCATTTATTTCCTGAGAATCCAGATTTCGATAGTGTTTGCTATGTGCTGTTCGTTTTTAACTACTTTGGGCACGGTTTTACTTAAGTGAATAGATATCCACTTTGCTTTTATGACTCAAAAATAGAATGATAATAATTTGAATAATTTTTAATTATTATAGCAAAGACAATATTTTCAAAAATTACTAATTCTCTTAGAATGGTAGTAAAAAATTTATTTTTATAAATTATAATCCAAAAGTTACTGACATATTTTATTATATTGTTGTTAAACGTCGGTGGGCCTCATGTTTCATTTACATATGCCATCAATAGCCCACTGACGGGAACATGGCCTTCCAGGATGACCTTTTAGAGATAACTGCCCCATATTTTCACGTAGTGTGAGAAAAGCCCACTGATTTGGAGAATTTCGATTCTGACTCGATGAATTTAACAACATTCACACCAAGTCATTGAGCGGCGAAGCGTGAATTGTCGACCAATAGCAAATTCAATCACAATATCATACTATGTCGATTGAGGTTTGTGATTGGTTGACTCTTAGTGTGAATGCGGCTTTAAAATCGAGAATTATCGGTTTAGCAATTCGAAGATAAAAAAAATTCCGTTTTTCATTAATAAACAAGATTATCCTATAGAGATCAAAATTAAAATTTTCTAAAACATTTTATATCTTTTATATCAACGTTTATATGTTGTTATAGTCTCTGAAGTTCGAATTATTTTCATCATATAAATGAGTTGTTAGCATTTCTTGAACTGATATCGACTTTTAAGAAAAGGCAATGATTGTTATAAATAATGTATATTGCCTATTACAGTCAGTTATTTTTAAGAAATTTTTGATAATGTCATACATGGAACAAATTGCATTTATTTTTATAATAGTGAACCTATTTAACAAGTCAATTTAAACGTATTTTTTCTTAAACAGTCGAATTAAAAAAAAAAAAAATTGGCTTACCAACATTTGCAGTAGGATTTTCAAGGCTTATAACAGCAGAACCGTAATGTCTCATGAATGGGCATTTTCTAGCATAGAGTTTCACCATAGAAGTCCCATAATTTTTGAGAAAGTTAGGAGTGAATCCAGAGACGAACGGGCATTGGCGAGCAGAAAAACTCGCCATTTGCCTAACACCGCCTGTAATTGAAAAAAATGAAATTAAAATGTGTTAAAAAAGAAATTAAAATGTGTTTAACATTTTAAGAATGCAAAACTAAAATTTTTTTGTTTAATTATTCGTATCATGCATAAACTCGAAAACAACACCTCTTTAAAAAATTATAAAATTCTTTTAGATGAATTCAAAATTATAACAAAAATTTTGAATTCGAAATATTGTGCATATTTTTTTTTTCGATTTTTAATAAAGTATTTGAAATAAAATTTCAAATATTCTTTGAACTTTGGTATTTTAGTTATGTAAAATCTAAATATTAACTTTTAATTAATTGAAATGAGCTATTTTCCCATTAAAAAATATTTTGTTATTCGTCACCATATTAAATGTTTTTATACATATATACATGTAAGAGCATATTTATGGATATAAAAGTCTACATTAAAAATTTATATGGATTAGTCTACATTAAAAACATTATAGACACTATACTATTACATTAAAGTCTACATTTAAAAAATTTCTCAACTCAATTTTCATTAAAGTCTACATTAAAAAAATTTCTCAACTCAATTTTCATTAAAGTCTACATTAAAAATATGTGGATATAAAAGTCTACATTTAAAAATTTGTATGGATTATTCTACATTAAAAACATTAAAGTCATTATATTATTACATTAAAATCTACATTTAAAAATTCCATATTAAAAAAATAAAACATCGACTCATTGTCTACATTTAGAAATTTATATGGATTAGTCTACATTAGAATTATTATACTACTGCATTAAAGTCTACATTAGAAAAATATATGGATATAAAAGTCTACATTTAAAAATTTTCTCAGATCAATTTTTCTAAAATTGAAAGTAAATCTTATAAAATTAGGCATCACAAACATAAAACCCCTAATAACTATTTATTTTTCCAATCCTTAAAAAATAACTTGACAAAATATTTGTTTTATTAGATAATATATAACATAATAACAATTTACAATATGCAACAGAGTAAATTTTTATACAAGAAAACAAGATAAATACATTTATTATAGCATGAGTTTCTTTTTTTTTCTAAGATAATAAAAATACTCACCAGAATGCATCACAGAATTAAGAATATTATGAGCCATAGGTCCAAGTTGATTTGCTAAAATGTTTGTAGAACTCATGATCTGAAAAAAAGTAAATTATGCTTCAAAATAATAACTTTTCCTATGAAATTAAAGTATTTGTAATATATGCTAACTATTCATAATACAACTGCTAAGAAAGTAAATTTTGATATCTAATAGTAAACAAACGCTAACGAAATGCTTTGATTCACGTCTGACAGCTGGGAAAAACGACGGAAATATAAACAACAGAAAAAGGGAAGGGTTCATTGTCTATTTAGCAGGGGGGAAGTGCATAGATCGGAAGAGGTATTTTTTCATCACAATAAGTAATTATTTTTATAAAGAAAGTAACTTTAATTGCTGTAACTGTAAATTGCTTAACAATTTATTTCTCGGATTAATTTTATTATAAAAAGACAATGTTACAAGAATGCACTTTTAAATAAACCATTGTGATTCTCACTATTATTATAGAATAATTATCATCATTAATGAAAGAATTGTCGACAGTTAGAATTGTTATTAGTTAAAAGAAATCTTTATTCAATAACTACATGTAATAATTTATAAATACTTTTAAGTTTTCATTCTTTTTTATAATTTTGCCATATTTTATGTAACTATGTAATTATGTAAACTATTACATTATGACTCATTACGATTATTATAGAATAATTATCAACTTTAATGAAAGAACTGTCGACATTTTAAATTAAATTATTAGTTAAAGAGAAATCTTTATTCAATAAATACACGTAATACTTTATAAATACTTTTATTTTTCCATTCTTTTTTTTTATTTTTCAGCATATTTTTCCATGTTTTATGCAACTATGTAATTATGTAAACTATTATATTATGACTCATGACAATTATTATAGAATAATTATCATCCTTAATTGTCGACAATTTTAACTGTCATTAGTTAAAGAGAAATCTGTATTTAATAACTACGCGTAATACTTTTCTAAATACTTTTATTTTCCCTTCTTTTTTCATATATTTCAGAATATTTTTGCCATATTTTATGTAACTATGTAATCATATAAACTATTACATTATGCCACATATTACTTTTTATGTAGTAAAGAAAATTGAAATTTTTTTTTTCAATTTGAGGTATTTCTTAAGATCATTTGAAATGCAAAAATTTTTGACGAAAGTTTTGAGTTAATAACTTAAGACAAAATGAAAATGAAATTTTCTTTTTTGTATTTAATGTACTGACAAAATTAGATAAAGGCAGAAGGGAGAACAACTTAGTTACTAAACAGAAAAATATTAAAGTAATGTTATCAAATGATAAGATAAAAGATCTATGGTAACAAAATGATACGATGAAAGATCTATGATAACAAAAAAAATTTTCGGTAAAATATATACATAAATAAAAAAAGGACAGATAGGATGTATAGTAACAGACATATCTTAACAAAATAAAGTATTGCATGCTAAACAATTTATGGTCACAAAAGATATTGTATGGTAAAAGATATATGATAACAAATGACAAAATAAAAGATCTATGATAACAAAAAAATTTATGGTAAAATATATACGTAAACTAAAAAGGATTGTATGGTAAAGATACATATTAACAAAATAAAATATTGCATGCTAAAAAATCTATGGTAATAAAAAGAAATATTGCATAGTTAAAGATCTATGGTAACAAATGATAAGATAAAGATTTATGGTAACAAAAAAAAATGTATGGTAAAATATATACGTAATTAAAAAAGTTTTGGATGATAAAAGATATGTGTTAACAAAATAAAGTATTGCGTGCTAAAAATCTATGGTAATAAAAAGAAATATTGCATAGTTAAAGATCTTTGGTAATAAAAAGAAATACGATATGGTAGAATATCTATAGTTAAAAAAACAAATACACCATGTTATAGGACATATAGTTACGAAAAATATTAAGGTTTTATTACAACAAAAAGAAATATATAATATATAAATACTTTATAATAATATACGTAATTAAAAAATTTGTATGATAAAAAAAGATATGTGTTAACAAAATAAAGTATTGCGTGCTAAAAAATCCATGGTAATAAAAATAAATAAGGTATAAAAAAGATCTTTGGTAATAAAAAGAAATACGATATGGTAGAACATCTATAGTTAAAAACAAATACACCATGTTATAGGATATATAGTTACGAAAAATATTAAGGTTTTATTGCAACAAAAAAGAAATATATAATATATAAATACTTTTAAAAGGTGCAGTAAATTATTTTCAAATTTGCCATTTTTATTTAGTGAATCTTTGATATTAACTAGCTTTGATGGGACGTTAATTATTATAGACTAAAATTTCTTGAGAAATTCAATCACACTCTTATATTCTAGGACATTTTCATTGAAAGCAAACATTTAAAATAATCCGAATACTTCTACGTTGTCTATAACGCTTCCTGTTTGAATTTCAATGATAAAGGATAATCTTTTTCTTTGGGAATAGTTCAAGCACCTCATTTACTGTTATAATTTTTCTCAATACCAAGTGCATGTACTGAAATCCTTTATCATTAATATGACTGATTTTTGTAGCGGATTCAGCATTAAAAAAGTTACACAAATGGAGGCCTGTTGCAATATACCGACTGAAAGAGAAGGGAAGCATTTATATATGTAGTTGTCTTTCACTTGTGCGTAGTATTGATGTGGTTTGGTTTGTCGCTCTAGGTCATTTTTTTGCACACTTTAGGTTAATTAGACCGTAACCTACAATTTAACGAGGAATTCGAAACACTAACAAACATCCATTCAACGGCCGAGATACGAACCTGAAATCTGTGGTACCAAAGTCTAGAGTACTAGCCCATTGGCCATCAGGCCGATTGTGCAGCATTGAAATACCTTTCCCATTTACCAATTCAATGTCGAATAAGGCTCCTTTTATAAAATAATTCAGGCTTTAAATTAGTTCTTATAAGTGATACAGAATAAATTGACGTATCATATCACACTCATTGTTTTAAATAAATACGTATTAAGTAGGTACTTTTTTATGTGAATTTAATGCTGAAAAAGCAATTTAATGAAGAGAGAGTGTGATATAAAAACCCTTTCATAAGCTGCAAAATTTAATCTTTGAAACGAAAATTCTCCTTCTTTTGAAATACACCGGAATAAATGCAAGGAGAATTTCTAACGAAATTAGTTCATATTTGAGCAACACAAAAAACTGATTCAATTCAACGGTTGTGACTCACAACAATACGCAATTTTGAAAGAACGTTTAAAGTTAAGAGAGTGATTAATCTTGCAGGTATTGACCCCAAGACACAAGCAAGCGCAACATTAACCCCGCCTTAACCAACCATGAGAGTGACAACATAAAATAGATCAAGTGAGAAAAATATAAAATTTGGCCTCAATACTTCAAGTGTGAACCATTACTGCTGGGTAATCTGTACATATTAATTATATTTCGAAATGCAATTGCCTCAGTCATTCTTTTTTTTAAAAGTTAGAAGAAACATAAAATCTCAACAAGGTTAATAGATATACAAAAAAGAAAATATGTTCTGGAACTATATGTATTATGCAGAGCCTATCTTTGGTTTGCTTTGAATTACGTTTTTAAATTCATACCAATATAGTATTTTAATAGTGCTTGAGTGTTGGACCTTGATGTTGTGTTGTACCTTGACTGTTGGGTGTTTCCAATGCTTCCGAAAAATTCTATTTCCTTGAATAATATTGTGAATATTGCTTCAGAAGAAGAAGTGCCCCCAGTTAAAACACGTATTAAAAGTTTTATAGCTGGATGTGGACATAATATAATGGTTTTTCCAATGCTTTTCAAAAATTCTAATTCCTTGAATAATATTGTGTATATTGCTTCAGATGAAGAAATGCCCCAGTTAAAATGATTATATAAAGGTTTTATAAATATATATTATATATTAAAGGTTTTATTTATATATATTAAATTTATATATATTAAAGGTTTTATAGCTGAATGTGGCCATAATATAATGGTCTTTCCAATGCTTTCCAAAATTCTATTTCTTGAATAATATTGTGGATATTGCTTCAGAAGAAGAAGTGCCCTAGTTAAAACACGTATTAAAGGTTTTATGGTTGGATGTGGCCATAATATAATGGTTTCCAATGCTTTTGAAGAATTCTATTTCTTTGAAAGTCATTGTTCATATTGCTTCAAATAAAGAAGTGTCCTAGTTAAAACATGAGTTAAAGGTTTTATAGCTGGATGTGGCCATAATATAATGGTCTTTCCAATGCTTTCGAAAAATTCTATTTCTTTGAATAATATTGTGGATATTGCTTCAGACGAAGAAGTGTCCCAGATAAAACATGTATTAAAGGTTTTATAGTTGGATGTGGGCATAAAATAATTGTTTTCCAGTGCTTTCGAAAAATTCTATTTAATTGAATAATATTGTGGATATTGCTTCAGATGAAGAAATGCCCCAGTTAAAACGATTGCATAAAAGGTTTTATAAATATATATTAAAGGTTTTATTTATATATATTAAAAGTTTTATTTATATATATTAAAGGTTTTATAGCTGAATGTGGCCATAATATAATGGTCTTTCCAATGCTTTCCAAAAATTCTATTTCCTTGAATAATATTGTGGATATTGCTTCAGATGAAGAAATGCCACAGTTAAAAACATATATTAAAGTTTTTATAGCTGGATGTGGCCATAATATAATGGTTTCCAATGCTTTCGAAGAATTCTATTTCTTAGAAAGTCATTGTGGATATTGCTTCAGATAAAGAAGTCCTAGTTAAAACATTTATTAAAGGTTTTATAGCTGAATGTGGCTATAATATAATTGTTTTTCCAATGCATTCGAAAAATTCTATTTCCTTGAATAGTATTGTGGATATTGCTTAGATGATATAGTACTCTAGATAAAACATGTTAAAGGTTTTATAGCTGGATGTGACCATAATATAATGGTTTCCAATGCTTTCGAAGAATTCTATTTCTTAGAAAGTCATTGTGGATATTGCTTCAGATAAAGAAGTCCTAGTTAAAACATTTATTAAAGATTTTATAGCTGAATGTGGCCATAATATAATTGTTTTTCCAATCCATTCGAAAAATTCTATTTCCTTGAATAGTATTGTGGATATTGCTTTTTAGATGATATAGTACTCTAGATAAAACATGTGTTAAAGGTTTTATAGCTGGATGTGACCATAATATAATGGTTGTCAATGCTTTCGAAAAATTCTATTTCCTTGAATAATATTGTGGATATTGCTTCAGATGAAGAAATATCCTATTTAAAACATGAGTTGAACGTTTTATTAGGTGTATGTGGCCGTATTATACGAAAAGAATATAACGTAACGAATCTACTAATTTCACAACTATGCATGGTTCAAAATGTTGTTGTTGTTGTTGTGTCTTACCCCAATATTTCAAGTATGAACCATTACTGCTTGGTAATCTGCAAATATTAATTATCTTTCGAAATGCAATTGCCTCAGTCGTTCTTTTTTTTCAATTCCTTCTATTAGCTCTCTCCTTATGCTACTCATATCTCGTTCAAATTTCCAATCATTCATAAAATACTTTTTACTCATCCACTCAAGTTCAAATACATTTTTTGAACTTGTAGTGGATGACACTGGATGTTAATACATTTTCATATATTAAGCCAATAATTAAATTTAACTAATTAATTTTAGGGGTTTTTTTTTCGATTTGAGTTGCATATATCTAAAAAAAGGTTTTTTTAAAATTTAGAAATTTTTTTTTATAATACTTGTTTATTTTAAAAGTTAGCAGAAACCAAAAAATAGTCTTGACAAGATTAATTGATATATAAAAAAACTACAATATTGTAGAACTGATTATTTAGATCTATCTTTGGTTTGTTTTGATTTCCGATTGAAATTCATTCTTAATATTTTAATAGTGCTTGGGTGCTGGACCTTGATGTTGTGTTGTACCTTGACTGTTGGGTGTTTTCGAAAAATTCTTATTTCTTTGAATGTCGTTGTGGATATTGCTACAGATAAAGTAGTGTCCAGGATAAAACATGAGTTAAAGGTTTTATTAGGTGTATGTGGCCGATTCGTTAGGTGTTGTGGTAGATTCATTACGTTATATTCTTTTCGTATAATACGAAAAGAATATAACGTAACGAATCTACTAATCTCAAAACTATGCCTGGTTCAAAATGTTGTTATTGTTGTATCTTCTACCAAATATTTCAAGTATGAACCATTACTGCTAGGTAACCTGTAAATATTAATTACTACTGTGCCCAAAATGTAAAACCAATTTTAAATTTAAATTTCCCGGGCATATGGAATTTCATTTTTTTTTTTTTAGGTTGTTGGCACTGTCCTTGATATCTATGTGAAATTTTACGTTAGAATATCCATTAGTGTTTCAGTTACGCTTGGCTTTGTGAGACGCTAAAAGTGATTTCAACGATTTTTGAAATGTCTGAATTAATTGAGCAAAGAACTTGCATTAAATTTTATTTGCCGAAACGTATTAAATGTTGCAGAAGGCATTCGGTGAGCATTCCTATGTCAAAAGAATTGTTTAGAAGTGGTATAAACAGTTCAAAGAAGGCAGAGATCGCGTTGAAGACGAAGATCGCTCTGTCCGACCATCAACCTCAACCGATGAAGCTCACGTCCAAAAATTAAAGATTTGGTGCTTGCATTACCGTCGATTTACAATTAGAGACCTTACTGCTGATGTTGGAATTTCAAAAGGATCGGTCAATTACATTTTAAAAGATGTTTTGGACCTCAAACGCGACAAATCTCGATTGGTACCGAAAACACTGATTTTTTTGGAAAAACATCGTCACGTTGAAGTGTGTGAAGAGTGCGGTGCTTTCTGACTATCAGGCCAAGTTGAAAAGGCAGCATAACTGGAGATGAGACTTGGATTTATGCTCATGACCCGGAAACAACCAATCAATCGAGCGAATATCGTGACAAAGATGAAGCAAGACCGAAAAGAGCATGCCAAAGTCGCTCAAAAATCAAGATAATGTTGACTATTTTCTTCGATTACCGTGGTGTAGTGCATTATGAATTCCTTTCGCCAGTCCAAACTGTCAACAAGGAAAATTATGTGAGTGTTATGCGTCGTATCCGTGAACCTATTCGCAAGAAAATGCCACATTTATTTAAAGACAACTCTTGGTTTTTGCATCACGATAATGTGCCAGATCACACTGCATTGATTCTTCGTAACTCTTTCGCCAAAAATGAAACTCATATCATTCCCCAACCACCGTATTCACCTGATTTAGCACCGTGCGACTTCTAGCTATTCCCTAAACTCAAAAGACCACTCTGGGGACACCCTTTTGAGTCGATTGAAGAGATTCAACATGAATCGGCGCGCGCTTTGAAGGCCATCCCGGCCAATCACTTTAGCATGCATTGAGGATTGAAAAAAAAGTTGGCATAAGTGCATTGTGTCCGGAGGGGATTACTTTGAAGGCGATGAAATAATAAAATAAATAAAAGTTTTTGAAAAAAATAAAAATTGGTTTTACTTTTTGGCAATTGCCTCACGCGTTCTTTTTTTTTTTTTAAAAGTTAGCAAAACATAAAAATAATCTTAATGAGGTTAACAGACATACAATAAAAAAACTATTATATCTATAATTGATTCTTTAGAGTCTGTTTCTGGTTTGTTTTGATTTCCGATTGAATTCATGCTAAAAATAGTATTTTGGGCCTGGTTGTTATGTCGGACTTTGACCGGTGTTTCCAATATCGAAAAATTTTGAAAATATTTTCGAAAAAATTTTATTTTCTTGAATATCATTGTGATCAAACACGTGTTAAAGTTTTTATAGCTGGATATGGCCGTAATATACGAAAAGAATATACCGTAACTAATCTACTAATTCCAAAACGATGCATGGTTAAAAATGTTAACTGTGTAAAAATGAAACAATTTGTATTACGAGAAAAAACGAATGAATTATGTATGAATGTTTTACGAGAAAAAAATTATACATCTATTCAATAAATGTAAAAATGTAAGCATAATTAAAATACTTTTTTTTTTTTTCTAATGAAGCTGGCAAACACTTAGACAATTGCCAAGGCAAACGCTGCACCGATGTTACTCACTTAGCACTACCCAGGAGGTGCGTGTAGCTTGAAGATAAGCTACGGACGAGGAGTAACAATACCCCCGCAACCACCGGGAATCGAACCCGAAACCTATGGTACCTAGACCTAGCCACTCGGTCATTCAGACCCCAAAATTAAAAAGCTTTCTTAACATAAACTGAAATAAAGTATGACAGATTCGAAATTTTTTTTTTAATTATATAATTGTTCCACAAAGATAAAACAATATGCCCATTATGAAAACATGTTATGCATACTTGTTCTATGAAAATGAGTTATCCATAATGCGTATGTATTATTGGATTAAACATTACATGACTGGACAATTGCTTCTAAAAATTTGTAAATGACAAATTGCAGTTGAAGATCAGGGCTTCAAATAAGATGATTAATATTAATTTAATTGTCATCATCATCATCATCATCATCATCATCACAGCCTCATGGGGTTGTTGCGCCCATACCAAAGCCGTCTGCCTTCTAGCAGATTTCAAAACGAGAAATGTTTACTTTTTACAGGGTAAGATTGTCAGCTATCTAATATGGCTGTTGAGCATAAGTTCAACAGTCACATCATATCGGGACAATGCAATAACAATTTGAATTATCTAATAATAATTTGATTTATACAATAATAATTACTTAATAATTATATACTTTTGAATTATGCAATAATAATTTGAATTATGGAATAACAATTTGAATTATGTAATAATAATTTGAATATGGAATAACAATTTGAATTATGCAAATTATGCACAGTTTGAATTATGCAATAATAATTACTTAATAATTATATGCTTTTGAATTATGCAATACCAGTTTGAATTATGCAATAATTATATGCTTTTGAATTATTTTGAACTATGCAATAATAATTATTTAGGAATATATTCTTTCGAATTATTCGATAATAATTATTTAGGAATAATATGCTTTTTGAATTATGCAATAATAATTATAATTATATGCTTTTGAATTATGTAATAATAATTACTTAATATTTATACGCTTTTGAACTATGCAATAACAACCAATTAATAATAAGCTTTTGAATTATGCAATAATAATTTTCTGAAGAAAAAAAATCAGTGCAAAGATTAAACTTCCTCTCAGTCACTATGAAGTATTTGACTTCGGAAATACTTTAACTTGATAGTAAGTTGATTGATGATAA
Source organism: Caerostris extrusa (assembly GCA_021605095.1). Classification (NCBI taxonomy): domain Eukaryota; kingdom Metazoa; phylum Arthropoda; class Arachnida; order Araneae; family Araneidae; genus Caerostris; species Caerostris extrusa. The sequence continues at coordinate 77,439 of BPLR01010235.1, read as the reverse complement.
CTCGCTTTACTTCGGAAATGCACTTAACTCTTATCACGAAAGAAGAAGAACACTTCATTCGAAAACTACATGACAAGTTTATCTCTCGTTTAGAGACGTCATACAGATTTCTGCCAACGTAATTTGCGATTAAATACACATTTATTATTCCCTTTCAATGGAGAATATTCAAAAGATATGACATTTGAAATTTGATTTAAGAAATTTTTAATGTAATAGGAAAAAATTCAACCCTACCAATATTTCCTAAACCTTCTTAATGAGTATAAGTATTTGAGCATATCTGATCGGTTTTTAGATGAGTAAAATTTACAGATATGATTTTTTTTTCCCTCACTACAGATGCATTTACTATATTTGAGTTTTTGCATTAAGAATTTTTTTTTTTAATTTCTTCTAAGATTAAAACTAAATAACCAAATTACAGAACTAAATATCGGCAGAAAAACAACTACTACTCTCACAAGATTAAGGAAGAAGCACCACAAAAATATGAAAATTTTTGCAGATGGCGTAAAAAAATAACAAAAATGTGGCAAATTCCCCTGACGTCGAGCTTACTCTTCATCATGCCTGCGAATGACCAGCTGTTGCAGCCGCCATGCATTGTCTGGTTCATTCCTCGGAAGAGGATTTATACTGTGATTCGGCAATCAGCATAACCAATTTAATTCGGGAGCACCACGATATTTGATTTTCTTGTACTCTTCAAGTACTCTCAAGGGATACGCAACAACAACATGAAAAAAAAAATTAGTCCGATGCTCCGTCGTTATTATCCGTGGAGATTTTATTTGTGGAAAACTTCCCTTGCAACGGATAACTTATTGTAGAAGAAAAATTGAGAGAAATCCCATACAGACAATCCGAGCTGTTGTACACCAGTCATAATGACTACACCTCATACTCCACTACTACAAGGTATCTCTACGATGTTAACTCTCTACTCTCAAGATGTTAATGTTGCAAAATATGTAAGCTAGACAAATGTTAATATTTATGTACTCTAAATTTCATTTCTCTAAACTAATTTCAGCAACCTGATGGTCAATTGGCTAGTAGCGCTTTGGCCTTTTGCACCACAGGTTTCGGTTCGAATTCTGGTAGTGGCATGAATGTTTGCTAATGGTTTGGAATCCATTTTAAATTATAGGTCTAATTAGCCTAAAGTGTGCACAAAATGACCGTAGAGTGACAAACCAAACCAAACCTAAACTAATTTCTTCTTATTTTTAGGATTTCAGTTTTACCAGTGTACAATACACAAACATTATAAGATCGTTACAAGATAGTACAAAATATGGTATCTGTATTTTTCGATAATGAAAAAGAAAACAAAGATAGCACATACACATACAGAAAAAGAAGGCAAGGATCACTGGGTAGCCTCTGGAGCATGATACATGTCCACTTCTCACATTTAAAAATGTTTTCCTGAGAGTACTTAAATATTTAAATTTGTCTTTCAAATATCGAAATTCTTTATTCATCACTTTAGAAAAGATACGATAATTTCAAATTTTTTGTTTCCATTTAACAGATAAGATATTGAAACGTGTTCTTTTTTAGATACAGACACTCTGCAAATTCCCTGTGTAAACTGATTACATTATCCCCGTTCAAGACTGCATATGTGAGATCTCAGATCGATAATTCTCCTAAAAGTGCAGACATTATTTTTACAGCAAAATTCTTTATATTCTTAAAATAAAACTATAGCAAGCTTGCAGTGCAAGTTTTTTAGCAAGAGATGCGTTGTTTGGAAAATCGCAATTTAAGGGAAAAAGAGAACGAAAACAGGGACGATACTAATAAATTACATTTTGCGTAAAATCTTCGAATCGGCTACTTACTTTGATTCCTTGAGTCCTCTAAACTTATATGGCGGTACTACTTAAGAATCCCAATACTATTTAACAATTAATTATTTAAAACAATCCCTTCTCCAAATATACTCTGACGTTTGAAACAACAGGCTTCAGTTTCGAATTTTGGCGGTGGCATTGTTGTTTGTTAGTTAATGGTTCGGAATCCACGTTAACTTGTAGGTCCCTGTCTAATTAGCCTAAAGTGTGCAAAAATGACTGTAGGGTGGCAAACTAAGCCATCTCCAAATATATATTTATACACACACACATTATATATTATATATATATATATATATATCTTCTTCTTCTTCTTCATTGGCGCAACAACCTCAGTGGAACAAGGCCGTTTGTTTATTGGCAGATTTCGAGACAGGAGATGTTTTTTTTTTGTACAGGGTAGATTTGTCAGCCCAACGCTCTACAGTCATATTGGACCTGCGGTTTAAAGTGGATTCCTAACCACTACAAACATCCAGAACACCGCCGCGGCTTTAACCGAAACCTGTGGCACTGAGCTCCATAGCGCTAGTCACTCGGCCATCAGATCCCATATATATATATATATATATATATATATATATACACTATCTGGAAGAAAATGACGGGACACCCCTCGAAAAGTAGAAAAATCGACAATACAGCTGACACATGCGCAATAATAGGTATCACGTGTCAGCCATATCCTATAAATACTCTGTGGAGTCGACTAGAGTTGTTTTTTGTCAAGATGCCGCCACGGGAAGAGTTGTCTGAGTTCGAGAAAGGTGTGTTGGTTGGATTGCATCTTGCCAAGGTGTCAATTAGGAGATATCCCGTCTCCTTAACTACTCAAAATCAACTGTAGCACGTGTTGTGTATCGCTACAAGACTGAGGGACACTGTCAGAACAAACCCCGAAGTGGACGACCTACAGTTCTCACCAGCAGGGACCGGCGGGTACTCGGCAGGGAGATTCGAAGTAACCGTCAAACATCCATGGATAACATCGCTAATGAGTTTAGACAAGCCACAGGTGTGGCCGTTTCGACCAAGACTCTTCGTATCGAGGCCCATAAGTTAGATTACACTGGACGTTAGGCGGCCCATAAGCCTTTGATTACGAAAAAACAACAAGAAATCGCGCCTTCGATGGGCCAAAGACCACCGTACTTGGACTCTGGATGACTGGAAACGTGTCCTTTGGAGTGACGAGTCATGATTTACCCTTTTCCGTTCCGATGGACGTGTTTGGGCATGGCGTTTACCAGGAGAACGCCTTTTGCCCGAGTGTGTCGTCCCAACTGTAAAGTTTGGTGGAGGAGGATTGATGGTATGGGCCTGTTTCTCCTGGCATGGGGCTGGCCCACTGATGAAGGTTGATGGTGCGATGAATGCCGATAGATACTGTGATATTCTCGACAATCATGTCCTTCCTACCTTGTGAGCAACGTACGGTATGGATGATTGCTGGTATCAAGACGACAACGCAACATTCCATGTTGCAAGGAGGACTCTTGATTGGTATGTGAACAACAACGTTGAACGCATGGAGTGGCCGGCGCCGTGCCCTGATCTTAACCCAATTGAACATCTCTGGGAATTGGGCCGTCGGTTGAGGTCCTGCACCCCACTCCCCAAAAGCAAGCCTGAACTATGGAATTTCCTGTTAAACATTTGGAAGGAAATTCTTCTTGCCACTATGGCTAATTTAGTGGAAAGCATGCGCAGAAGTGTTGCAGCTGTAATAGCAGCCAAAGGAGGCCCTACCTCCTATTAATTTTAATAAATATGGGTTTATGTCGTTGTGTCGTGTCCCGTCACTTTCTTCCACGTAGTGTATATGATCAATTATATAAATATATATATATAATGATGAATTATATAAATAGATACATATAGTCAAATCAGTCAATCCCTTAAATTTCATCTGTCATCCATTACGTGACCATCCCCTTTTAAAAATTTGTTTTTTTCGTCAAATATTCAATTAGAAAGTTTTTTGCTATAAAGAATATTCGGTTATAAATTAAATTTTAATAAAAGCTAAATAAAAAAAAAAAATTATAACTCATATAAATATTGTAGGGAAATGAATTTGGATTTTCAATATATTTAATTTAAAATCGGAAAATTCTTACAAATTAAAGACTAATCATTATTGCCCGATTCGTGACTCAGTGGCAACGTGCGTCTACTATAAGCATTAGGGTGGAGGTTCAATTCACTGGCGACTTTGGTGTAGACACTGTTTCAAAAACGAGAAGTCTCGATAGTGTTTGTGATGCCCAGCATCTTGCCTCATGAGTCGAACTTCCTGGAGGGATTTTTCCGAGTTACTCCCATACGATATGCAAATGTGGAATAGTTTCGCTTAAAAGTTCTCCCGGAAGGCACTGCCCTGCTTCTTCAGCGACTCGGAGCAGAAGTCAGGCTCCTATCTACGGGTAATCAACTACAACAACTAATCATTTACATTTTTGAAGTTCATAATAATTTTTAATACTTAATTGAAAGAAGAATCAATTCGGACGGTCGAATCAATCGCTTTGAATCAATGAAGAATTGAAGAATCGAAACAATCGTTTGAATAAATTCTTAAGCGTATTCTTATGAATGGGAAATTTTGTGAATAAACTCGAAAAACATCCATTAAGACAAAAATGTTAGAAAGTATAAGAAATGAAAAAAATATGAGATGAATCTGAAACAATACAGCAATATTTTTTTTTTCAGTCTCCATTTATATTGTATGTAGTAGCATGAGTCTTTTTTTTTTATGTGTTTTTTATTTTATTTTCGTCAAAGCAATTGACATGAAACGAAACGGATTGCTATGAGACATAAACAGAAATAAAAAAAACAAAAGAATTCCAGAAATACCTTATAATCTGGCGACCTGAATTATTATAAGTACTTGCATGTTAATTACATGGAAATTACCCATTTAATTACCCTTTAATTTTAACAAACGATCTCATTATTTTTTTATCAAAAAGTTTGCAAGATTTGAAAAAAATATTTAAAAAACAATATTAATGTTAAGTGAAACAAGTACTTTAAAAAAAAAAAAAAATTTAAGTCAATTCCTACTTTTTTTCACTCTATTGCAGAAAGTCCTTTATAAATAATTTTCATTCATTTTTTTTTAAGTTTATCAGGCGCCATCTATTGGTAGATATATGCAACTTAAATCTAAAAAAAAAAAAACTAAAATGAATTATTTTAATTTAATTAGTGAATTAATATTTGAAAGAACTGTATTAATATCCAGTGTCATCCAATGCAAGTTAAAAAAATGTATTTGAACTTGAGTGGATGAATAAAAGGTGTTTTATTAACGATTGCAAATTTGAACAAGATATATATAGGGTGAGAGGGAGCTAATAGAAGGAATTAAAAAAAGTTTCTTTTTTATTATAATTAGTGAATTTTCATAGAATAAATGTCCAAGTACCATGTCCAAATCACAAATACTTATTTTGAAGGTTTAAGCAAAGGGCCAACATAATAAATATTAAAAAGTACAAGTGCACTTTTTGATTGCGTATAAACAATCGTCAAAGACGTAAAATAATTTCATTATTATCCTTATTTACCCAGAAGAATTGTCATCAAAGATTGCATATCTTAAAATGATCAAGATTTTATCTTTAAGATTATGCAATTATTTAATACATATTGGTTTCTTACAATAGAAGAGAGACATTGTGTTGTTTTCTATCAAAATAACTTTTAAGTAATTAGAATAATTTGGTCATTTAATAATTCAAATACAGCATGTTTTCCTTAATCTGTTATGAAAGAAAATTGCAATCTTCGCAGCTGATAAAACACTAATTTCAGCTGTGCAAATAAATCATTGACGAACAATAAATTTATTGTATTACTAACATCTGCTTGTCTAATCTTTGATCTTGAAATTGTACTTCGAAATTTTTCAACTCGTTCACTTTTTATCGTTGCGGACGAAAGAGTTTTTGATTAAGGTCAGGATATGTTCAGATTCATCACTTAACAACCAATAACACTGAAAGATATTATTTTTAAGATGAAGACCAAATCGACATTTTATATAATATTAATTTTTATTTTTATTCTAGCATACTGGATTTTAGCAAATTATTTATTTTGTACTAATGTTAAAAAAAAAGTAAGACCTATTTTCAATTTAAAATTCCCGGAGCTTAAGGAATTTCAATTTTTTTTTTTTTTTTAAGGTTGCTGGCGCTGTCCTTGACATCTGTGTGAAATTTCACGTCAAAATTTTCGTTAGTGTTTGAGTTACGCTTGGCTTTGTGAGACGCTAAAACTGATTCCGGCGATTTTGAAATGTCTGAATTCATTGAGCAAAGAACTTGCATTAAATTTTGTTTGCGGAAACGTATAGAATGTTGCAGAAGGTATTCGGTGAGCATTCCTATTTCGGAAAGAAATGTTTAGAAGTGGTATACGCAGTTCAAATAAGGCAGAACAAGCGTTGAAGACAAAGAGCCCTCTGGTCGACCATCAACCTCAACCGACGAAGCTCACGTCCAAAAAATTAAAGTTTTGTTATTTGCAAACCATCGATTTACAATTAGAGACTTGCTGATGATGTTGGAATTTCAAAAGAATCGGTCAATTACATTTTGGGCCTGAAACGCGTCAAATCTAGTCAGTACCAAAAACACTGAATGCGCCAGCTGACACTGCATTGATTCTTCGTGACTTTTTCACCAAAAATGAAAACCATATCGTTCAACAACCAACGCATTCACATCGTGCGACTTCTGGCTATTCCCTAAACTCAAAAGATCATTTAGGCCATCCCTGCCGATGACTTTTTAGCTTGCATTGAGGATTGGAAAAAGTTTGCATAAGTGCATTGTGTCCGGAGAGGATTACTTTGAAGGCGATGAAATAAATTTGGAAGAATAAATAAAGAGTTTTTGAAAAATAATTGGTCTTACTTTTTGGGCACACTAGTATTATCATTACATTTTAATGATTATTTTAGGTAATAATTGCATTTTTTTCATAGTAAGCAAAATAAAATGATTTATTAATATTAAGAGTTTTTAAACTATCACCCCGTTTTTCATTGCTATTTTCTGAAAAATATTTATTAACAAAAAAAAAAAACGAGGTATTTTTTTGGGCACAGTAGTAATTTGACACTGAAAGATATTTGTAAGATGAAGACCACATCGACATTATTGTGCAATATACAATTTTATTTTTCTTTTTTGACATATTGGTCTTTAACAAATTATTCATTTTGTAAAGGTATAAAAAATAAATATATATATAATTTGTAAAAGTTTTAAAAATATTTTCATGCATTTTTTTAAGGAAGAAATATATAATATATAAAAAATATAGATAAAACATAAAAATAGAAAAAATAGAAAAGAATCTTGAAATAAAAATGTTTCAGCTCCAATAATTTTAAGGCCGGCAATTATTTAAAAACATGAAGCTGTTCTCAACCGTAAAGAGTTTTGTTAAAAATACCTTCTTTTTAAAAATAAAAATATAAAATACATAAATACTTGAAGTAATACTCAAACATAATTATTTGAATTCCTCAAATCTTTTGATTTTACAGTACATAATTATTGTTGCTATGCAAAAAATTATAAAATTAAAAATTTAACAAAATCGATACTAAAAATATATTTGAAAGGGGCTGAATACATTAGCTGTAAAAAAATTCTTCTTGTAAAAAGTAAATATTTTTTTAAAAAAATGGAATTAAATTTAATTAAAATATCAATAAATGTAATAAAAAAATATATAAATAAATACTGAAATCATCAAATATTTTAAGTTTACATTACATAATTATTGCTGTTATGCAAAAAATTATAAAATTTAAAAACAAAAGAAAAAAATAATAACGAATACTAAAAATATATCTGAAAGACGTTGAATGCATCAACAGAAAAAAAAATCCTTATTGTCAAAAAAGTAAATAGTTTAAAAAAGGAATTAAAATATAAAATGGAATTACATATAATAATTAAAATATAAATATTTATAATAATAAAATATATAAATAATTGCTTGAAATCTTCAAATCCTAAATTAATTAATTAATTAATTTTACTGTAGATATTTATTGCTGTTATACAAAAAATCATAAAATTTAAAAATAAAAAATAAATAAATACTAAAAATATATTTGAAAACGTTGAATACATTATATGAAGAAAAAAATCCTTCTTGTAAATAAGTAAATAATTTCTAAAAAAATGAAAATAAAATATAATATGGAACATTAAATCAAGATTGGGACTTTTGAATAAATAAATAAAACAATATAAATAAAATAAAATAATGCAGATAATTGTATTACAATAATTATTATTTACTATTACGATTATTAATTATTATTTATTTTAGTTTAAAAAAAAAAAATTCATTTCTTTTTATTAGAAGAATAAATAAAAATGTTGAAGAAAATAAACGTTGCCAAATTTAAAAAATCATTTCTTTTTATTAGATAAATAAATAAAAATGACGAAGAAAATAAATGTTGCCAAATTAAAAAAAAAAAAAAAAAAAAAGAGAGCATTAATGGAATTTTTTTTTTTCCACCTGCGATAAAAGTAAATAACTTTTCGAACATTACTATATAACGCCGGAAGTTATAGTGATAAGGTAAAAAAAAAAAAAATATGATTGGGTAATAAATAATTCGAAAATATTATCATTTTTATGTAATCAGAATCAATTTGTGGTTAAATTGTCAGTAGAAGAATTTATAATATATTCATCTCTTCTCTCTATAAAAAAATATAAATAATAAATATTTAAATAAAACAAGCTTACCACAAGCAGAAAAACAATTTTTGCTCAGCCTTTTTTCCCACTATATGGCCAAATAGAACGCAAGGTAAGGGAAAAAGTAGATTTTGAGGTGAATGGAAAGCGATTGGAACTTTGCGGAGAAAGAAATCGTTCTGAGATCGTTCGTTCAGAACAGTAAGCTTGCTTTTTGACCCGATTCGACCACGTGACCGAAGGCGATTCGTGACGTAGGCACCGAACTGAACTGCCTCTTTTCAACAAAAAGTAGCACAGTCTAAATAAAAGCAGTTTAGCGACAGAGAAAGAGATAACATTTCCTTCTCTAGTCAAGTCTGGCTCTGTTAAAAGAGATTGGTAATAATAATTGCTTCTTTTTTGGAAAGTCTACTAGTAGTTTTATCTCTGTTGAGGAACGTTGCGATTGTGATTCGTTGTGTGTGTGTTCAAAGAGGAAAGCAACTCGAAGCCATGATATAATCTGCATTTTTGTCCCTCAGGCAAGATTGTTCTTAAAAGTGATTCCGGTTTTTATGCAATGAAATGTTTTGCATAGAACATGTAGCGACTGTAGAAATTCTTTCATTTTTCCTGTTGTATATTCGTTTAAAATAATGATGTTTCTATTGTTTGTTGTTAAGTACAGTTTCATAGACAACGGGGTAAAAAATTAACTGTAGTTAATTTTTTTTTTTTTTTTTAAGTCTGGATTAGTGGTTGTTTATGTTTTACTTTTTATTATTATTATTATTATTATTATTTGACATCTTGCGTCGTGGTCTCTTTTAAAAGATTTTTTGATACCTCGCAGATCCTTTCTTAACACCACAGAAAGTAAATTAATTAATTAAGTCAATTAAATTAATTAATTAGTCAATTAAAAACTCGATTAAGTAGAGCTATTAATTAAGATTGTAGAACATGTAAGTATAACCAACAACATTTTGACAAAAAAAAAAAAAAAAACTTAAGAGAAGGAAAAATAAAAGTAAAGGGGGACGGAAATAAAAATTGCAAATTGCCCAAACTTTTAATTAAATGATCTATTCGAAGTCTCCTAAAGAACTATGGGCCCTACTATGAGAACCATTGGTCTAGATAATCATTTTTTTCTGTAATTAAAGATATAATCCATTTAAAAATATTAATGATTAAATTGAGGCCTGATAACAGAGTGACTGGCACTCGGTGCCACAGGTTTCAGGTTCGAATCCTGGCGGTGCCATTGATGTTTGTAGTGGTTTGAAAACCCATTTTAAAGCATAATTCCCGATCTAATATGGATGTAGAGCATTGGGCGTAGTGCTGACAACACTTCCCCGTAAAAAGAAAACAGCTCCTGTCTAGAAATCTGCCAGCAGGCAGACGGCCTTTGCTTACCATGGGGCTGTTGCGTCATTGATGATGATGAGAACATACAAACTATAACCACCATGATTTTAGGAAAAAAATCTCTTTAAGAGAGAGTGAAAAAAATCTCTCGTAGGCCCTTTGACAGCACCACAGAAATTAAATTAACTAGTCAATTAACAACTGGATTAAATAGATTTATTAATTAAGATTGTAGAGCATGCAAATTATAACCAGCAGTATTTTGTTAAAAAAATCTCGTTAAGAGATCGAAAAGAAAACCATGGGGACTAAATAAAAATTGCAAATTGCCCAAACTTTTATTTAAATGATCCCTTCGAAATCTCATATAGAGAACCACGGGCTCTAGTTTGAGAATCACTAGTTTACATTACCATTTTTTTTCTATGATTAAAGATTTAATTTATTTAATAGTATTAATGATTAAATTGGAGCCTGATGATAGAATGGCTAGCGCTGTGGCTCTCGATGCCCCAGGTTTCGGGTTCGAGTCCCGGTGGTGCCATGGATGTTTGTAGGGGTTTGGAATCCGCTTTAAACTGTAGGTCCCGATCTAACATGACTACAGAGCGTGGGATGTAGAACTGACACCCTACCCCGTAAAAGAAAACTCCTGCCCCCTCGTTGAAAGGGGGAGGAGTTTCCTTTCTTTACAAGGTAAAAAAAGTCTTTTCTGTCAAAAGGTCCCTCGTTGACCTTTTGACAGCACCACAGAAATTAAATTAATTATTCAATTAAACACTGGATTAAATAGGCCTATTAATTAAGATTTGTAGAACATGCAAATTGTAGAATTTGCAGATTATAACCAGAATCATTTTGGAAAAAAAAAAGAGGGACGTAATAAAAATTGCAAATAGGCCAAACTTTTTTTTTAAATGATCCCTTCGAAATCTTCTATAGAGAACCACGAAACTCTAGTGTGAGAATCATTGATCCAGATTATAATTTTTTTCTGTAATTAAAGATTTTATTTATTTAATAGTAGTAATGATTTAATTAAAATGCTGCTAAAAATGCTAAAAAATGCTTTTTAATAATTAATTAATAAATGATAATAAATTTAACAAATTAAAAATAATTTTACTTATTTATTTCGTGGAATTTTTCCGACTGTCAATTTCTATACATAATTTTCCGTTAAAACAAATTATTTCTTATTATTAGTGTATTTAATTTATTCTACATGTAAAAAACAAGCAATACGTAATTGCAAATCCCGACTCGTGGCTCCATGGCGAAGTACACCGCTGGTGAGCATTAGGGCTGAAGTTCAATCCGTTGGCGACTTTGTTGTAGACACTGTTTTAAAAATGAGAAGACTCGATGGTGTTTGTGATGTTCAGCATCTTGCCTCGTGAGTCGGACTACCGGATGGAAGTTTTCTTTTCTACTATACGACACGCAAATAGGTCTAATTCCCCCGAAAAGTTCTACCCTCTTTCTTCAGCGTCAGGGAGCCAAGTCAGACTTCTACGTACAGGTGCTTCATCACAACAGAAGCTATCCCCCTTTCCCTTCTTCCATGAGACCAAACGAGTTCTTGAACTTCTAGACTATAAACTAGTCTAAAACTATTTAACTAAGTCTAGACTTCTGAACTTAGGTCTAAATGTTGCTGTCTACCAAGTGAGATAAGGAAAAAAAAAAACATATTTACAAAAGAAAAATCTTTTTAGTTTTTTTCTATCAATAAAAGTATTTCAATGTAAAAGTAATGCTGATGTCATGGAATCTGGAAAATAATGAGAACATTAATTTTGTTATTCGTATGTTCGTGTCTCTAAATTTATTTTGAACATTGAACTGTAATTATGTATTTTATTTCTGCTAATATTTATTTAAATATGTAGTAAAATAAAAAAATTAATCCTTAAAAGTAGTCGTCTTTTTTTTTTTTTTTTTTTTTTTTTCATGTGAACTTTGTGTCTCGATATAAGAACTGCCATTATGTTTTCAAATTATTTTATCTCTCGGTTTTTGTGTTTTCCTTTTGACAAAAAATAATTTTCGATGTTTGAAACGGTCGAGTTATCAAAAAGTAAACGAGTACGATTCATTATCAGTTACATTTAATACTTTTTTTTTTCTTTTAATTTAAGGACTTTGTGCCATCTCAACCACTCAAACATGATTTATAAAATTCTTTTTTTTTTTTTTTTTTTTTTTTAGTTTCAAATGGTATTTTATTTTTTTTTTTAATCCGCATAGATTAATGCTCTAAGTAAATTTTGAAATTTCATTCTTTTTATATTTGTACATTTAGACACTGATAAAATATTTATTTCTGAGTATATCAGTTGAAAGTTCTTACCATAATCAACTTCACTTTTTATTTTATTTCGTAATAGTAACTGAGCAATTAATTGCTATTAAAATTATCAATTTTTATCATCTTTCATTTGATTTTCGTTTTAAATACTTCTGTTGAAACTATTAATTGAAAAATTATCAATTTATTTATGTTTTCTTAATTTATATCATTGTATCAAATAGTATTTTATTGATTTTTTTTTTGAGTCAGCACGTTACGTTTTATAGATTAATGCTCTAAATGATTTTGCAATTTAATTCTTTCTATATTTGTACATTCAAACATTGACAAAATAATTATTTCTAAATATATGAGTTAAAGTTTCTCATCATAATCAATTTACTGTTAAACTTTTTATAGAATTATATATTTTATTTCGAAATTGTAATGTAGCAATTAATTTCTATTAAAGTTAACAATTTTTATTATTTTTCATTTGATTTTCGTTTTAAATGCTTCTTTAACGAAAACTTTTAATTAAAAAATTATTAATTTTCTAATATAAAAGAAAAAAATCCCAAAAATATTTTTATCGTTTTGTTTATAAAAAACAAACGTTAAGTTGAAATATTTTCCACGCAAAAGAATTTCCAAAATATATTTCAGAATGCAACAACTGTAATATTTTTTTTTTCTCCCTGGCTATAATTTTATTCTTTAATGTATTATCTTATACTTTTATATAATTTAATCTTTATTCTTTTTACTTCTTTATCGAACTTCAAATTGAAAAATTATCAATTTTCAAATATAAAAATAATCCAAAAATATTTTTATCGTTTTCTTTTTAAACATAAAAACAAAGTTACGTAGGAATATTTTTCAAACAAAGGAATTTCCAAGATATACTTCAAAATACAACAACTGTAATAATTTTTTTTGACCCTGGCAATGATTTTATACATTGGTAGAAACTGGCCTTCAATTTACTTTTTTTTTTTTTTTTTTTTTTCATTTTTGTGCTCTTCCTATTTCCCTATCTTCTCTCACCTCTCTTATTACAATCTATTGCCAACTTGGCGAGAAAGTAGTTGAAATTCAGGAAACGTGCTATTAACTTCGTATGCAATCACTAATAAAAAACATCCAACGCGATAAAAAAAAATTGCATTAGCTATTGTGCATTAGAACAGAAATAGAAGGCGATATTTAACTTTATTCTTATCTGTATTGTTAATGATATGTAGATCAAATCAGTGATCAGATAGATCAGTGATTCTCAAATTACAAATCACAGTGGAGGGGGGGAAGGGAGTAAAAGAAGATGGTAAATATAAACTTCGATTATTACGAATTTTAAAATTATTAATAACTATTCTCTATTTGAAGGGAAAATTCTCATTTAAAATGTAAAAAAAACATTAAATTTCTGTTTTTATTCATGTCAAATATTTTTGCGATGTATATATACACATGATTTGGCTATATCATTTTTAATAACAAATCAGTGATCAGCTAGATCAGTGAACAAACTGCAATTCAAAGACGGGGTTTGGTTTGGTTTGGTTTGGTTTGTCGCTCTACGGTCATCTTCTGCATACTTTAGGCTAAACAGACCGGGACCTACGGTTTAAAGTGGATTCCGAACCACTACAAACATCCATGGCACCGCCGGGACTCGAACCCGAAACCTGTGGTACCGAGCGCCAGAGCGCTAGCCACTCGACCATTCAGGCCCTCAAAGAGGGGAAGGGGGGTATGAAAGAAAATGGTAAATACAAGCTTATGTTATCACGAATTTTAAAATTATTAATAATTATTTTCTATTTGAAGGGAAGTTCTCATTTAAAATATAAAAAAAAAAAACATTAACTTTTGTTTTTATTCATGTCAAATATTTTTGCGATATATATATGATTTGGCTATATTATTTTTTTTTAATAAATTGAAATGTCCTTTTAATAATATATTCTGCTATTCAAAAGATAACTCAAGGTATTTTAATACTATATTATTAAAATCTCAAAGTGTATTTTGTGCTCCTATATCCTTTAAGGGGACTTGATGACCAAGTGACTAGCGCTCGGTGACACAGGTTTCGGGTTCGAATTTAAAAGCAGTGCCATGGATGTTTGTAGCTGTTCGGAATCCACTTTAAACCGTAGGTCCCAGTCTAATAGGACTGTAGAGCGTCGGGAGTAGGGCTGACAACCCTACCTCGTAAAAGGAAAACATCTCTCCGTCTTAAAATCTGCCAGAAGGCAGACGGCCTTGGCCCACCTTGGGTTGTTGGGTCACTAATGATGATGATGAATTATATGTAGATTAAATCAGTGATCAGATAGATCAGTGATTCTCAAACTGCAATTCAAAGAGGAGGGGTATGAAAAAAGATGGTAAACACAAGCTTTAGTTATCACGAATTTTAAAATCATTGATAACTATTCTCTATTTGGTATGGAAATTCTGATTTAAAATATTAAAAAAAAAAAAAACATTAAATTTCCTGATTTCATTCATGTCAAAATTTTTGCTATATATATATATATATATTTGGACATTTAACATCATTTTTAATAACTTGAAAGGAGTTTTTGATAATAATAATATATTTTGTTATTAAAAAGATAACTCAAGATATTTTAATAGTATATTACTAAAATTCTCATTTTATGTGTGTCTATGTCATTTCAAAAGAATTTTAAAAGAATTTTGGGAATAATCACCATTAGAATTTTTTTAAACTTTAAAGTTTTAAATTTCAAATTTCCAGACATTAATTAAAATTTTTTCCTTAACACTAGACCACGTAAAGAAGCTCTTGCCAACTTTCGATTGTCTTGAGGAATATATAAACAAAATAGATGTCCTCGCCTCGAAGACTTGCCCAATATGCTTGTTTTGGTTTGTCGCTCTACGGTCATTTTGTTCATACAGGGCTAAACAGACCGGGACCCTACAGTTTAAAGTGGATTCCAAACCACTAATAAACATCCATGTCACAGCCAGAACATGGCCACATGGCCACCAGGCCGCTGCCCAATATGCAGAGCTGGAACAATGAATTCGGAACATATTTTAAAATATCCAGGGACTGAACAGGGAGGCTCAGGACGATCCTAAGGAGAATTCTTGTGATTGAACCACTATTGGCACCGCCGGGAGGCCAGGGGCGCTAGCCACTTATTCAGGCCCTACTAAAATAAAGTGTCTACCCCCTTTATTTACTTTCTTCCTCTTTGACTTTTTTTGATGGTGTGGTGAGACCAACTTATTGTCGATTGCTGTCTTGATGTATGTTTGCTTTGTTCTGCCTGTTCCTTCTTTGTGTGTGATCCTTATTGTAATGGATTGATTTCTAATAAAGCCATATGTTACAACAATTAAAAAAATTTTTTTTTAAAAGTGGAATGTTAGGATATTAATTTGTAATAAGCACGCTTAGGAATTTTCCCAATTGAAGACCAACGTTGGAAAAATTATACTTTTGAAATTCCGACATCCGGCATGTTTACCATTTGATTTGTTTAGTTTTTCTACCATTTTCTGATGTACAAATAAAGTAAAAAAAAAAATGTAATGTTTTACGAATCTTTTTAAACGATTACTCCGCACAACGAAGAGTTTTTGGGCTTTAAACTGTAGTATCAGCAAAATTTACTTATGGAATTTCATGTCTTTCACCATCTGGAAAAGCATTTATCCTTTTCGTAAGATAACAATTAATATTATTATTAATAAAAATATATTATCTAATAAATAATATAATATAATAAATATTAATAAAAAAGAATTCGTTTCTTTTTATTAATATTTTTTCTTAAAATAACATTAAAAATATATTTTTAATTTCATGGATTAGAGAAGTTCGCTTTAAAATCATGGCAGAGTGATTAGCGCTCTGGAGCAGGGTACCCCAGTTTTTCGTGGTCGAGACCCAGCGGTGTCATGGCTGTTTGTAGTGGTTCGGAATCCACTTTAAACCGTAGGTCCCGGTATAATAGGATCGTAGAGCGTTGCGAAGGTAGTGTTACTACAATCCGTGGCATATCTTTCAAGCTACACGG
Source organism: Caerostris extrusa (assembly GCA_021605095.1). NCBI lineage: Eukaryota > Metazoa > Arthropoda > Arachnida > Araneae > Araneidae > Caerostris > Caerostris extrusa. Next base: position 61,111 of record BPLR01010235.1, on the reverse strand, counting down.
GCTTCCTGAGTACTAAATGAGTACTAAATCGGTGCAGCCCTTACGTATGGCATAAGGATTAACTTTCTCTGTATTGCCAGCGGTATTAGGAAAAAAAATAACTACGTTTACCATTTGATTTGTATAATTTTTGTATTTTTGTGATGTACAAAAATAAAAAATTATTTTTTTAAATCTTTTAAACAATTATTCCGAACATTACTAGTTTTTTGGGCTTTAAATTGCTGCATCAGCAAAATTTATTTATGGAGTTTAATGTCTTTCACCATCTGAAAAAACATTTATCACTTTCGTATGGTAACTTAAGAATTTTTTCTGTTTATTAATATTTTTGTTGTGATTACAAAAGTTATTTTTTTCATTGATTACAAAAGTTCCAAAGTACCATCTAAAATAAAGTAATTGTTTCAATAGTCTTTACCTACTCTGCAAGGCACTTGAATTCATCCTTTTAGAAAAATATAATGTTTCTTAACGAGTTATAATTGGCAATAATAAAAAAAAAATTTAAAAATATATTTTTTTAATTACGTCGAGGACTGGGCTTTATTGGCCATTTTCCTGCGAGCAGCACAATATTAACTAGCTTAGAAGAAAGCTTGTCGTGTGGGCTGCACCGGAGAACGCTGTTACTCATTTAGCATTACTCAGGGGCTCACGTGTACCTTGAAGATATGCTACGGACTCGGAGTATCACTACCCCCACAACACTCTACAGTCAAATGTGATTGGGACTCACGGTTTTAAAGTGGATTCGAACCACTACAAACATCCGCACCACCGAACTCAAATCCGAAACCTGTGGCGTTGAGCATCAGAGCGGTAGTCACTTTGTCAACAGGTTCAAAAACTTGGTGGTTTTCCTGAGACAATATCCTTACAAAAATTTTTATTTTAAAAAAATTGTATAAAAATACAATAATTTTGCGACTAATTTTCATATTTAAACCAATATTTTTGAAATTTATGAAAATTTTAACAATGACTTAAAATATTTAAAAATCCATTATCTGTCGAACAATGCAATTTCAAAAAAATAATCGAATTTTAACTTATCAAAAAATAACTTATTTTCGGATTATTTTCCATAAAAAAATTTTTATCTTTCGTTCATCAATAACTCGGTTGCAAAATCATATCATTCTCAAATTTGTATGAATTTTTTCTTGCATTGCAAAATTTTTATTGCCTTATCTTCACAAATTATATCTTCATTTCAATTTTTACTTATCTAATTTTTTTTCAATTTTAACTTATCAAAATATTCTAAAATTAAAAATCTGTTTTTGGATTATTTTCCATATTTTATTTTTCCTTTCATCAACATTGAACGCAAAATCATATGATACGAAATTTTTATGATTTTTTTTTCTTACATTGCAATATTTTATTGCCTTATCTTCACAAATTAGATGTTGATTTTAATTTTTTTCTTTCACACCAAAACACATGAATTTATCCTCTTATTGGAACATTTTTGTATCAAGAAAGAATTACATCTTACAATGAGTTTTTTTTTTTTTTTTTAAATATCGGGTAATTTCGGCGAGATTACAACCTTACAAATTAATTTCCTAAAAAGAAGAATTGCAACACGGAGGGTTTCTATACAGGGGCCTGATGACCTAGTGATTACCGCTTTGGATGCTTGCAGTGGTTCGGAATCCACTTTAAACCGTAGGTCCCAGTACTACTACTACTACACCACATCACTGTGAGTAGAGCTGAGTTATCTCTGTACGGTTTGGGAATGATGTGGATGAGAGAAGTCTGACTGGGCTCTGTGACGCTCTACGGTCATAGGAGACGGGGTCTACGGCTTAAAATAGATTCCGAACCACTACACCCTATTTGAGAATCACTGATCTACACTCATGTCCATAAATTAAGGATAATTCAGAATCACACAGAAATTGAACTCTAAAATAAATATTTCACCTGTAGAATTATCCACACATCTTGAAGAAGAATATGCAAATTACAGGAAACCACCAAATGGCGCGGATAGTACGTCACAATGCCGAGAGTGTAAGAGAGGGTATATAAGGAATGGTGGCAAAGAAGTAAAATTGCACCCAAGCGCTTTAAAAGCCTTTCAGTGCAATAACCGCATAGTTATGGCACAAAGGAAGCATTTGGATGATTTTTTTACGTGGTAGAATTATCGGACGACTGGAATGTGGACGTACCCAGCTGGAAGTATCCGATGAACTTGGAATCGCCCAGAGTGTCATCTCCAGGATTTGGCAACGATTCCAAGATGATGGTAATGTGAGTAGATGTTACAGCACAGGTCGCCCCCAAGTTACAACGCCGAATGAGGACCGTTATTTGGCAGTTACTGCCAAAATAAATAGACGGAGCACAGCATCAGACCTGTATCGTCAGCTCTCTTCACCTACCGGTACGACAGTTTCAAGGCAGACCGTATACAGACGCTTAGGGCACATTGGTCTATATGCTCGAAGGCCTGTCAGATGTGTTCCACTTACCGCAACTCACTGTCGCCTGCGATTAACCTGGAATAGAGAGCATGGATTGTGGACACCGCAACAGTGGTCTGGTGAGATGTTTTTCGGCGAGTCCAGGTTTAGTTTGCAGTCTGATTCTCGCCGGACTTTCATATGGAGAGCTCCAGGTATCACCCGTATGGATTGGGCAGCATACTCACCGAACTTGAATCCAATAGAGCATGTGTGGGATATGCTTGGCCGACGAATTGCAGCCCCCTTCCACCTGTCAACCGGAACTTCGGAGGGCATTGCTTGATGAGGGGTATAATATTCCCAAGATCAGATTGATAATTTGATACTCAGCATGCCTAGGCGTTGTAAGGCCTGTATTGCATCATCCGGGAGACATACTCTATATTAACCATCATACTAACCCTGTTATACTGTTTTTTGTAAATAGGTTCTTTTTTTTAAATTTGCTCCAGGGAGTAAAAATTGCAATTTTATTAATTATGTCAAACATACAGTATCTTTTTTTGCTCTTTACCTTTTGTTTAATAAATAGACTTTACAAATAAGTCAAATTTGTTTTGCTTCTGTCTCTTTCTTTGCCTGAACTTCATTATCCTTAATTTATGGACATGAGTGTATATTGCAATTTTTTTTCTGTAATTAAAGATTTAATTTATTTAATAGTAGTAATGATTAAGTCGGGGTCTGTTGGCCGAGTGACTAGCGTTCTTGAGCTCGTACTACAGGTTTCGGCTTCGAGTCCCGGCTGTGCCATAGATGTTTGCAGTGGTTCGAAATCCACTTTAAACTGTACGTTCCAGTCTAATATGACTGTAGGCCGTGGGCCGACAACCTTACACATAAAAAGAAACATCTGCTGTCTTGCAATCTGACAGTTGGCAGACGGCCTTCTCCCATCATGGAGCTGATACGCCAATGAAGAAGAAGCGTTTCAATACAGATAGTATTTAATCATTCGTGAAGTAAAAATTCAATATTTTTTCATTACGATTAACAATAATTAATAATATATTATAAATATGTAACACAACATATCGGTACAAAAGTCAAAGGAGAAACGACAAATAATGAGTTAAAAACACGTCCTTTTTGCTCAACAAAAGCCACAACAATATTCCTTATACGTAAATTATCATGTACTTCTCAGAAACACAATCAAATTGTATAGAAAACCATAACATTCACAATACAAAAGTGTTGCTGAAATTCTGAAGTATTGCAAAGTACAAAGTACTTAATACTTTGTATTAAGCACAAAGTAAAAGTTCTTCTTCATTGCTGCCCCAAGTACCGAAGTAAGCCATATTAGATCTACTTTTAAAGTGGATTCTTCATCCATGGCACCACCCGTAACAAACCCCATAGCACCAGAGTTTCATTTTTCGATTACGTTTTTTTTGAGATCGGGCAGCATTTAAAATCCCACAAATAATTGTAGGCGCACTGTATATAAATCTATGAGAAATATGTTGTAATTATTAAATCAAATAATACAGAAAAAAATAATACGATAAAAACTTAAATTAAATATTCCTTAGGTTTATTCATACTTATGTTTATAAGAAACATGAGCCTGAGGTGTCTTAATGATCTCTTAAATGTTTGCACATATATTTGAAAGGCAAGTTCTCATTTCCTCGTTAATACATTGAAGATTTTCTCTCTTTTTATATTTAATTGTAGCGAGAGTAGAAAATCCTTATTCACATATATATGACGTTGAAAATTGTAGTAAAATGTTAGAACCTTTTTCAGATATTGAGATAAATTCATCTCTTATAGAAATATAAAAGGTTTCCAAGGACAATTCTTTATACTGAATGTAAATTGCAATTACATTCAGTATAAGGAGAATTCACTATTCATTGATGATCATAATCATCAATCCCTGATCAGAGGATATAGCTGCCTGTTCTTCTGTTAATGTTAAACCAAAATCACTTGAACTTTCCAGTAATTCCTTCTAATACAATCGTATTGTTCGATGTTAAATGAGGGAAAGTAAAAACTCAATTTTCTTCTTAACTAATTAAATGTACTGCTATTATTGTAAGTGATTCATTTATACAAGTGCTACTAATGAATGAAAACATTTCCCAATTACCTTCAACGGCTTTTCTTTTCCAAATTTGTAGTTTTCTCTGAAACACTTTCATTTTGTCAGTGGAAGTGAGGATGTTTTTATTCTGTCCGACTCCTGGCTGAGTGGTAATGTGCGCCGCTGATGAGCATTACAGCTTAGATTAAATTCGTTGGCGGCATTATTGTAAGCACTGTTTCAAAAACAGGGAGTCTCAATGGCGTTTGTGATGTTCAGCATCTGGCCTCTTGAGTCAGACTACCTGACGGAAGTTTTTCCGGGTTTTCACCCATACGATACGCAAATGCGTTATAGTTCCCCCTGAAAGTCCTCCTTCTTCAGCGACTCGGAGCCAAGTCAGACTTCTACCTACGGGTGCTACAACACAACAGAAACTGCCCCTCCTTTCCTTGAGATCACACTGGTTCTTGGACTTGGTCTAGATGTTCCTGTTTACCAAGTCAGACTACCTGGTGGGAGTTTCTTCCATACGATACGCAAATGCGAGGTATTTCCCTCTAAAAGTCCACCCGGACGGCATTTCCCTCCTTTTCAGCGACTCGGAGCGAAGTCAGATTTCTATCGACGGGTACTTCACCACAACAGAAGCTGCTCCCATCCATCCATGAGTAGAATACTCATGATGTGTCTGCCCCAAGTAGCCGGACACTGAAGATTAGTCACAGCAACAACAAGGTTTTATTCTTTCTCTGGTATGCTGATATTCAAAATATTTAACTGCTGAAGTATATCGGGTAAATACTGTACACCTTGCAATCCAAAATTCCCACCGAAGGAGGCTACAAAAAATGTAATCGTATTATCTCTTCAAATAAACGCAAGAATGTGCACGGTGAATACTTTTTCCATTGATAGGCACCTTATCTCGGTGTGTAAAAGCAGTCGTCCGTGTTGTGAATCCATATTGATACAATGCTTTTCAAATGAACGCGATTTAACAGGTCTTGTTTTAATAAAGTTTGCCATCTGAACTGCTTGATGTAAAACATCCCTTAATTTTTTTTTTCCAATGTTTTCGCAATCAAGACATGCCTGTGAAGTACGCAATGAGTTGCGATAACATTCCCATTTTTTTTCAAAAGATGTAAGATTCTTAACACAGCCTACCGTGGAAGGTATACCATCTGTATAAATGCCTACACATGTTTTCCATATTAACTACCATTTTTTTCTTCAATAATAAAACGGACGAATGCTAAAAGTTGCTCCTTGTTTGTAATGCTTGACTCATTAGAGAGTTTTTGCATAACGTTTTTTTTTTATTGTCCGATATTTTTTTTCTTCCTAGCGCGCATGCTCATAGGAAACAGTGTACCTATTGCGCATGCGTATCTGTAATACTGCACTACTGAGCTATTCCTATTAGCATGAGCGCTAGGAAGAAAAATATCGGACGATAAAAAAAAATGTTATGCAAAAACTCTCTATTAACTTGCAAACATTAAACTGTAGCTCCCGGTCTAATTAGCCCAAAGTTTGCAAAAAAATGACCGTAGAGCTACTACGCAAACCCATTAACTTGCAATGCAAAATTTGAATACCGAAGTCTATTATTGTTATTACATTTTTCTCAATATCAGAAAACATCTCTGTAATGTTCCTGTTAACTGTAATACTCTTGTTGGACAGAGGAATCCTATTTATTTTCATTGCTGCTTCAGTTCCTGGTATTATGATCACCATTTTTCAATTCCTTCTATTAGCTCACACTCTCCCTATATATATCTTGTTCAAATTTCCAATCGTTCATAAAACACTTTTTTATTCATCCACTCAAGTTCAAATACATTTTTTTGAACTTGTAGTGGATGACACTGATGTTAATACAGTTTTTTCAAATATAAATTCAGTAATTAAATTTAATTAATTAATTTTTTTTTAGATTTAAGTTGCATGTATCTACCAATAGATGGCGCCAGATAAACTTTAAAAAATGAATGAAAATTATTTATAAAGGACTTTCTGCAATATAGTGAAAAAAAAAGAAGGATTTGACTTTAAAAATATGTTTTTATATTACTTGTTTGCTATAAGTTCTGAGATTTGATAAGAAGGGATTTGAGGTTTATCAAAAATAGTTATTACACCAATGGCTTAACAAAAGGGTGGCAAGACGGGCAAATTGCCTCTGCCCAAACAGAGAGGTTATTACAGAAAAGGCATAACCTTTATTATTATAAAATAAAATTCATTAATTCTGTATTTAATAAATTTAAGCAATCAAATGATAAATTAAAAAAACCTGTACCAAGATTTTGAAAGTATTAATTTATGAAAAATATATCGCATCTGGTAGTAATACTTTACGCAGGGTAATCCCGATGCTAGGGACTTACCTGATTTCTGGTTGGTGAGTAGTTATTTACAAAATAAAAAGTGGGAATTCCCGCTACTACCCATGCGCAACTGGGATTCAAATTCACTTGTTAGGTAATTCCCTGATTTTTGAATAAATGTTTACAAAATTAAAAGTGGAAATCACTACTGACAAGTCAGAGACTTCCAGAAAGCGGGGAAGTCCCTAGTTTCGCGGATTCTCCATGCATCACTACTATCTTACACTAGACTTTCAACGGTCAACATATAGACAGTCGTTAGTCGTAAACATATAGTTATTAACTGAATGTGCAAATTAGATAAGTTTATTATGTTACCGGTTTCTCATTATAAAATTTCACAGATAATCGGCGCGGCCTCTAAAGCATTTCAGTCTAAAACTACCGATCTTTCCCTTTCATCTCCCATTTTTTAAGTTTGTAAATTGCATGAGAGATAATAAAATACATCATTACTATGATATATAGCAATATGTTAAATGAAACATGTTGCGATGGGTACTAATCTTTATAAAAATGTGGCACAAAAAAAAAGTCGAGAGAACTTATTTGGACATTATTCTCAGCACCATATATTGTACTTGTAACAATAACTAATCAAACATAACACACAAAATTTACAAAGAAACAAAATTCAAATAATAAAAAACTTTGACTACGAAAATAAAATATGCAATAAAAATTATCATATTTTTATATCAAATTAAATTAAATATATTCAATACATTGAAGATTAAAGCAAATTCAATTCAGATAAATTTATTTCAAAATAATTCGCATTTAAAGTTTAAGTATGAATTATTATGAATCTTAAGTTTTTTAAATTAAACCAAAAATAGAACTTTATTCAAACGAAATCCAGATCACAAAAAAAAAAAAAAAAAAAAAAAATATCAAGTTGTATATCATATTGAATTTTATGTAAATAGTTATTTTATTTAAGAACTGATTCAATCCAAGTATGCATTTATTATTAGAAGAATTTCTTTCTAAACCTTTTCACACAGAATTATTCTATAAGTTCATCAAAATCTATTTTTCTGAAGGTTTTATTTCCGACACACAAAGTACTTAATGAAGACAACCTCGTCTGGGTCATTGTGCTTCTTAATTGATTTTTGATATTTTTAAGTCTTGAAAATGACCTTTCCCCAGTACAATTAGTGACTATTAAACTGAGAAACTGCCGTAAGGTTGATTCCATATTGAGGAAGGCAACTTGAATATTTTCTTTGAATATTTTTGAAACAAAGCTTGCAAAGTTTGCAAGCTCCACTTTCAAATCTTTTTACTCATTCTTAGATTATAATCTAGAACAGGGGTCTCCAAACTTTCCAGCCTTAGGGGCCATAATGTTTACTCCAATAAGTACCAAGGGCCATAACAGTTTTAATTTTTCTGCCATTATCTATAATTTCTAGACCAGTCGCCGAGTACGTGCTCTGAGCGAGCATACGCTTGCTAACTACAAACTATTGTCAGTGAAAATCACAATTACATAAATCTCATTAGCATTTTTTTTTTGCAAGTGGATAACCCGCGGTTTCATTCGCGTTAATTTAGCTTTTCCGTTCCTGAGGCATTTTCAGGATAAAAATCATATGTTTGATTCAGGGGTATATACATTCCAAACATGGACATACATAGATATGCGATACTCGTTACCCCAAATAATTACCGAGGAAAACCGGGGAATGTTCACTATTTTATAAAGTTAGTGGGATTCATTTCAATTATTTGTTAGTTGTCATGCTTAAGTTAAATTTTCTGCATATTATGCTTGTCATTAGCTTTTTTTACCTAGCAAGTCAATAAAATCGAGTTATTATCATTCTGTGTTTTTTTTTATCCAATTTATTACTGCAGCAATAAGCTATTCGCTGTCTCGGGCCGGATTGATGACACTGACGGGCCGGATTTGGCCGCGGGCCGTAGCGTTTGGAGACCCCTGGATCTAGAACAAAATATTTGAGTTACTAATTATTGTGCATAAATAAAAGTTAAGAACTTACCTAGAATTCCATGAAATGAAAATATTGTCACAAAAAAAAATTTTCAATAGTCTATAAACAATTCAATAAAGTATTGAACATACTGAACTCAAAAGGCGAGAATCAAAATGATCGTGTACGCAATCCTAAAATAAGAATCTTTTCTAATAACATTAACACATATTTCGTATTATCGAAGTAATACGAATATAACCGAACGTCGGAATATCGATAGGTCTGTTTTTCAATCTACACCAATCTGCACTTATTTATGCAAGAACAAAACAGATCTTAGTAGCATACGGCACGTCAATATTTGCCATAGCAATCAATGAACGTATGAACTATACTTTGGTGCAATCTAGTATATACAAATGAACAGACCCAATGAGCCGAACGCGTTGATCTTAACCAATACAATTTTTATGCTTGTGTATTAGTCATATGTGTAGAATTTGTCCTTATTTTCGATTCAGTGTTTTAGTGTTTACTGTTTTTAGAATAGTGTACTTCTAATTTTGCTAACAATTTGAATGTAGGCCCCTCTTGATCTTGAGACCCCAGGCTGAAGCCTAGTTAGCCTACAGGAAAATCTGGCCCTGTATCTATATACTTCTATGTACTTATCTATATACTTCAATATCTATACTTCTGTCTATGTACTTACTATCTGAGTATGTACTTCACTTCTATATACTTTTACAATACTTCGATACTTCTAGCTATGCATTAGAAATAACCTTATTGGCATGAATTATAATGGACATGCTTTATTTTGTTAGTTAATTAATTTTTCGATAGAGTTAAATACATTTGAGTTTGGTTTTTGCCATGATTTAAACACGCAATGTTTTTCAATTCCTTCTATCAGCTCACACTCTCCCTATATATATATATCTTGTCCAAATTTTCAATCGTTCATAAAAATACTTTCCACTTCATCTTCCCAAAACAAATACATATTTTTAACCTGTAGTGGATACACACGCCAATACAAAGCCAAAGATTTGAAATCATCGCCACTTTAATTAATTAATTATAAAATATTTTTTCTTAGAAGGTACCTCTAAAAATAACTGTTATAATTGACACTGGAGAATTAAGATGTTCTGTGAGCTCTGCGGTCACTTTGGATGCAGTTGTTTTCTTTTTAGACAATACAATCCGCTTCGATACCAGTCGGTCTCTTTCACCCGGCTTCTCCTTCCGTCCACTATTTTTGTTTACAGAGCTTGTCTTGCCATGCTGTCATGAGTTTTAGACACAATACCTCTAGAAACGCTTATGAACTGAAATATTTCGGTCACAGTTGCTCCACTTAGTCGAGCTCCTGCAATTTGGCCTGTTTGAAAGTCTGTGAGGACAGACATCTTACTTTGACAAAAATCCAAGATTTATACAACTTCACTAAAGTTACCTCATACTACTATGGTATATACTTTTTTTCACTCTATTGCAGAAAGTCCTTTTATAAATAATTTTCATTCATTTTTTTAAGTTTATCTGGCGCCATCTATTGGTAGATACATGCAACTTAAATCTAAAAACTATAATTAATTCATTAAATTTAATGACTGAATTAATATTTGAAAAATTGTATTAACATCCAATGTCATCCACTACAAGTTAAAAACGTATTTGAACTGGAGTGGATGAATAAAAAATGTATTTTGTGAACGATTGAAAATTTGAACAGGGAGAGTGTGAGCTAATAGAAGGAATTGAAAAATGGTAGCCAAAATTACATTTTAATGCTTACGAAGCGCATTCGTAAATGTCACTTTTATTTACAAGTGTCTCCATTATTTTGATAACCACCATGTATATTATTGCTCCATTATTCATTACTTCAGTCCATAAACAGCGCGATAGTCTAATGAATTTTGGGTATCATTGTGTCATTTTGCGTGTCACACTTGGCCACACGTTTCGTCACAATCCCTTCACACGACCACCGCCAACGCTGAACTAATTATGTCTGATGTATTCTGTATACAAAAGATGGTTGTTCGCTTTAACCAGAGTTAAACTTTCAAAATTATAATATATAGTGTATTTTTTTTATATATATAGTCTAGGGATTGCAATACCGGGATATACCGAATACCAGTATTTTTGAGCCATTTGTACAATTTTGTAATACCGGTATTTACAAGTTTAAATACCATTTTTTCGGTATTTACTAGAAATTTAGAAATTCTTATCTGTAAAATTCTTATTCTATAACAAATTCTTATTCTATTCTCCCACATTCAGAAGAATTCGGTACATCTAAGATTATGATGACAGTTAATGTCGACAGTGAAAGAATTTTCTCTTGAAGAAAAATTAGAATTATCAATAAACCAAAATACAATACAGAAATCAGCTATATCCAAAATAATCCAACGAGAAATAGATTTATTTGAAGAGTTTACAGGTAGAATGTATATCGCGCATTGCTAACAGTACCACCCACTAGCGTAGATGCTGAAAGTGCGTTTTCGACAGCTGGTAATTTTTGCACAAAATATGTTTTATTTTATGTTTTATTTTTATGTTTTTGCATTATGTTTTTAAGATCACATTTCAAAAATTTGTAATAGCACCACAGACTGAATAGGGATATTTGATTTAAATAAATAAGATGTTCCTTTAATTTTTTGTTTCTTTATATACTGTTATAATTTATATGTTGCAATTTTTTGTGATTCTTTATATACTATTATAATTTATAAGTTGCAATTTTTTTGTGATGTTTACTTTCTCTAATAAAAACTGGCAAATAAAACAAAAAAAAACACTTGTGTTTTCTTTCTTTTTCTAAAATTTCTACTACCGGTATTAAAACCGGTATCCCGGTATTAAGATCTAAAAATACCGAATACCGGTATTGAATTACAACCCCTATTAGTGTCCTGTAATTTGTTTTTCATCAATCAAAGTAATTAAAAATATTTAATGATGACAGGAAGTTTTTGCTTTGCAGTTGGCGGAATACTCTCTCCAGATCCCGAGGAGAACCCTTACTGGTGGGACGCCAACCAAGTGTAAGTACATGTGTATGCTTCGAATAATAATAATAATAATTATATATATAATATAATATAATGTGCAGCCACTACTCTGTATAATAATATATAGCGTAGTGGCTGAGATTTAAGATGATCCTACCACAACGAGTTAAAATTTCCTTTTAATGGTTCTGTACTCATTGTAATTCTGCATGTACAGTTCACGCGAAGTGCATTTAATGAGTAGAACAAAGATAAGGAAGAAATTTACAAAATAATAATAATAGCCAGCGACAGTGTTGCGCAAGGAAAGGAATCAAGATTCTCGCAGGGAAAAGGGGTATTATTACATGTGCATATAATCAAAACTACCGATCTTCTATAAGTAGGTATTGAAAAAACCTTGAAAAGGCTGCGTTATCACTACGATTTCCTTCATTTTTGTTCGCGTTAATCTGAGAATTCGGCCCACTTCTGGTAATTATGTTTATTGATGTTAATACTCGTTGTTTAACATTAGTTGCCTGAAAACGTTGCGCAGGTACTCGCCTGATGTGCGTGATGTGAGAAAAATGGGATTTCTCTGTGCTTCTTCCACTCCGCAGTGATTCATCGAACACGAGGAAGTGACCGCACTACTTTAAACCAGGGTTCTCCAAACTTTCCAGCCTTAGGGCCATACTGTTTACTCCAGTAAGTACCAAGGGCTAAAACCGTTTTAATTTTTTCTGCCATTATTTATAATTTTTAAACTAGTCGCCGAGTACGCGCTCTGATCGAGCATACGCTTGCTAAATTCGCTGGTTCAATTACTACAATTATTATTGTGTGTATCGATACGACCGTGACACTTGACGGCATATGGTGGTTAAAAGCGGAAATAGGTAGGTATAACTTCCGAGGGTAACCGCGGGATGTTCACTAATTTATAATGTTATATGTGGGATTCATTTCAATTATTTGTTAGTTGTTATACCTAAGTTAAATTTTCCGCGTATTATGCTTGCCATTAAGCTTTACCTAGCAAATCAATAGAAACGAATCATTATCATTCTGTGTTTTTTATCCAACTTATTACAGCAACAATACGCTATTCGCTATTGCGGACCGGATGGATGACACTGGCGGGCCGTAGTTTCGAGACTCCTGCTTTAAGCTAATAAATTGCAATTATCATTGCAAGAAGTAGTCCCATACAAATGGAATTCCAGTCCTAACGAAAAAAAAAGTGTATTATGAACTATATGTTTCCACCCCCTTTATTTCTTATGGTTACTCAATTCATTGGTATTAATTAGTCCTTCCATAATGCCACACAACGTAAAATGCATTGAAAATAAAGCAGTAATGGTTCTATTGCTTCGTAGAAGAGTTAAAAAGTTAGAACATAGCCAAAAGTAGGTGTTATTTTTAATATTACAAGAATATTAACTGAAATTAATAGTTACATGAAGCAAGTATAGTATCCAATTCAATACTGAGAGGAATCTGCTAACGTTCTATAATCAAATCCACTCCGTTAAATCAATGTTATTCATAACAGTGTAAGGACATTAGCTAATTTCATTAGCCGCAGGCATATGCCAACGTTCGATGAGCACAACCAATCCATGAAGGCGATGCTAGTCACTCTATTACAAGAATCATCGGCACAACAACCTCATGGTGGGTCAAGGAAGGCCGTCTCCCTACTGGCAGATTTCGACATGAAGCCACAGTCTTCATGTGGACCTCTCGGTGCCACAGGCTTCATGTTCGACTCGAACATGAAGCCTGGGGCACCGAGCGCCAGAAAGCTAGTCACCCGGCTATTAGGCCCTTACAAGAACATCAGCTAAATTAAATAGCCACACAGATGTAAAACGACAGTACAATAAGTTTTCAATTAGCAATATTTGCTTGTTTTGAGTTCTTTCAATTATACATCCGGATTTAGCTTGAATTTTTATTTCCACTTGACGAGTTTCACCAGGGTGCATAGGATCGCTAGTTCCTCGGGATATTTTGTAAATTGTCAAGCCATCTTTTCAGTGTTCTGTCTTTTGTTAGTTTTGCATTTTTGTTCGTTGATGATGATTGTTCTCTTTCCAGATTTCTTCCCTACTGCTCGAGTGACACTTGGAGTGGAGCCTCGCACTCCTCGAGGAAAGGTTTGAAGGATTTTATTTTTTTATTTTATTTTACCCAAATTTCTGATATCGGATAGGTATTATTTAATCTTAGACATTGCGATCTCCCGGTGCTTGGACTGTAAAAGTTAATTAATTTGTTGACAACTCTTTTTGTGCAGAGCATCACTGCAATTATCTTTTAAATGTAAACATTAAACTTTTAAATGCGAGATTTTTAGATTTCGAGCTAAATTTAGATTTTTTCAGCCTTCCAACCGTTCTGTAAGTTTAAAATCTTATGCATTTATTCAACATCGTCTAAACCTACACAACTCAAAGTGCACAGTCAGAAATTTTAAGGCACTAGTTAACAAACAGAATTCAAATAACAAAAAAATATTTTTATCAGAAGTATTTAAAAAGTTAATTAATACTTACTTTAACAATTTTTTTTAGTTTCGTAGAGTAATGATTTCTGGTAATTAACGACCCTTTACTACAACGTTTAATTGTAGATGCTTGTAGGCTTATTTGTTCCTACAAGTAAATTACGGTTACGCTTAGTCCTATATTAGGATTCCTAAGTCCTAAATTAGGATTAGCCCTATGTTTACTTGTACCAAAAACACTTTAAGAACTCTAAAATCTACACGTAACAAGTAATAATTAAGAAGAGATAGTTGCAAAAAACAACAATTAAATATTATTAAATAGACAATTAAAATGTGTTGTTAGAGCAGAATCTGTGTGAAAGCATGTACCGATTAAGCACTAAGCACCCTCTCAATAAGGAAAAGCATAAAAGAAAGAATTGCATTGAATGTTAAACAATTAAGAGTTTATGGCACACGTCATTTTAAAATATTTGCAAGTACATAAAAAGTAATTTAGATATAAATTAATAATTTTTAAACCAAAAGAGTACGATCCAGGTGGGAAGAAAGGACAGCGTAAAGAATTCTCAGTTTGTGTTGGATTCAAACTGTTTTATTTTTGAAGGTAATTGGAACTTAATAGAAACTTGCTGGACTGCTCTTGAAGTCGTAGAGGAGCCTCAAGTTTCGATGGTTGCTTCGTTATGCTTTTCTGTAAAGCAGCATGCAAATCTGCATGATTTCACTGAAGGCAGCACGAGCCTAAATTAGGAGATTGCTCGCTTCGTAACGGGAAGTCTTTGCTTTTAGATTGAAGAACCTCATGAAATGATCTCTTATTTCTTGGTTAGTTAAACAACTAGGTCACGTGATCAGTCTAAAGCTCCTTTCTCTATTATAACTATAACGTACTAAATTAAGCTGCAATATAAAAACTTTTCCAAATATGAACTTACCTAAGAACAAAATTTGCTGAAATATTTAGGAAAACTAATATAATTTTTGAATAATATAGATCGTTTTTTTTTTTTTTTTTTTTTTTTAAATAAGTGATTTCATCACATAGAGGAACATATCGTGGAGATTAATTTAAAAATAACTTTTCGAAATTAAACAAAAGAAATATCTCGTAATTTTAAAGAATTGAAAACTTTTTTATTGATTTCTCTTCTTCTTCTTCTTTAGGGAATTTTCCTTCCTGGGGTCTCTGATCATCATCGAAGTCATCAAGGACCTTTTGAACAAAGAGCTCTTCTCAGCTGACATGCTGCTTCTGGCCGGCAGCAGGTAAATCGCCGCGCTTCTTTTGTTCTCAAGTGAAATTGGCATTGAATGTGTTATCGCTCATCCCTCTAGTACAAGTACAGCATCTATTGTACACTGCTGCTATCTTAATCCGTTCCAAATCCTTGGACTGATGCCAACAAGGACGTATATTAAATGGATATTCCCTTTTAAAAATTAAGGGTATCGGTATATGTACTTAAATCTCTTCCAGATCCGTGGATTCGTACCGTTTTCACCTAAAAATAATAAGGGGTAAATGATTAATAGGTTCCCAGGAGAAAATCCTATTATACATTGACAGGAAATAAGTTCTTAGCACTAAGCTAAGCGTGCATTACTAAACTGTACTGTCTGACATAAGCTAAACTACTACACAATATTGCTATTTACTCTAAAATTAAATACTAAAATAGTTCGAATGAAATGCAGGTATCCATGGAAATTAGGCAAAGTGAGTTTTCCTACTTGTCGAAGTTCACCAGATTTCACCTTTAGTAAAAATCTGTGCTTTGCTTCTGATCAGGACGTGTCAGAAATGTTCTCGTCATTTCGTACTGTTCTCTGCAATGTGTTTGACACCCACCCAGGAGATTTCACTGAAGGAATGCACCACTTTGACTGTGCATCGTCTGAAGAATAGGGTTGCGAAGAACAATTCTTGGAGAATTGCCGAGTACAGTCAGCACGTTTTAATGCGGCACATTTGGGACCGATACAGTTTTAAGGGGAATACCGAAGATAAATCACTCTAGATAAAGATTGAAACGATTCAAATATCTTCATAGATGCACTCAATATCTGAATATACATAGTCCAGTCACATTAATGTGACCACCACCTACTTTCGACGTCAACGTGAAATAACCCATCACAAAGGCAGGTGGCTGCACATTGCAGTGGAGCGTACATAATGGATGTCCTAGGGCATCGGAAGGCATTTCAATCGTTATGTATATTCTTTCTATATATATATATGGTCCGCTCTGCCAAAGGTAGTTATTCTGGCTTTTGACAGGTGATCACATTAATGTGACTGGACTGTGTATGTAGACGATGCCAATATCCGACGAAGCGTCTCGTCCAACTGCAATATGCGTTCTAACAAATGTAATACGCAAAATCAATATGCAGATATAGTAACAAATACAATAAAAAAGACATTCATTGAAAAAAAAACATTGTATTTTTAAAATTACTTTTGGTGTCATGGCTTTTCGAATGTGCTCAAACGCCATCCCACTGCGTTTACATGCAATGGGATGATGTTTGCAACTTTTCATCGGCACTTCAATGCATGGTGGCTTTCTTTCAGTGCTGGCGGGACGGGGGTCCTCCTGAACTTGGATCGCGTGTCTGATTTCCTGCAAGGCCTCAAGTCCAAGATCGAGGTCCGAGGTCTGGCGGACTCAGGATGGTTCCTGGACAACGAGCCCTACCAGCCCCTGGAGTGCCTGGACCCACAGACGTGCGCCCCTGTCGAGGCCATCAAGAGGGTGTCAAGTGAGTACAGTTTTCTTGAAATAATTGTAAAGAACAAGTAATATAAAAAGAAAAAAAAAAAAAATGTATGTCAATTCCTACTTTTTTTTTTTTTCACTCTATTACAGAAAGTCCTTTATATGTAACTTTCATTCATTTTTTTTAAGTTTATCTGCCGCCATCTATGGGTAGATATATGCAACTTAAATCTAAAAAAACTAAAATCAATGGATTAAATTTAATTACTGAATTACTATTTGAAAAAACTGTATTAACATCAGTGTCATCCACTACAAGTTAAAAAAAAAACGCATTTGAACTGGAGTGGATGAATAAAGTGTATTTTGTGAACGATTGAAAATGTGAACAAGATATATATAGGGAGAGTGTGAGCTAATAGAAGGAATTGAATAAGATGTTGCTTTGTGCTTCTCATTAAAACACTTTGCTTGTTTTTCTGCAATAAGGCTCCGCTAGTTCTTGTTTGGAAGGTAACTTAGAGCAGCAACGTTGCAGAAATGGCAGCAAGATTGCTTTTTTATTTCATACCTACTATGTGTTTCCGTGTACAAATAGAAATTTCACTAAACTTTGTAACCTTATATGCAGATCCGCTCATCTGGCAAAAAACGTATGCATTTTTCAGTTGGATGGGTGCGAGCGATGAATCGCCAAACATGGCACGCTGTTTTGCCTTTTAGTTTTAGTAGCAGATGTGATCCAGCTTTGCTCGTCTATTGAAAATAATACGTATTTAATGTGGTAAATTTCATTAGGTAAAGGTAAACAGAGGGACCTGAATGGCCGAGTGGCTAGCGCTCTGGCGCTCGGTACCACAGGTTTCGGGTTCGAGTCCCGGCGGTGCCATGGATGTTTGTAGTGGTTCGGAATCCATTTTAAACCGTAGTTCCCGGTCCTAATAGGATCGTAGAGCGTTGCGGGGGCATTGCTACTCCGCGTCCGTCATCGCTTGCCTTAAGGCATCCAAGACCAAGCTGTCTAAGTGTTTGCCAGCTGCATTAAAACAAAACAAAACAAAACAAAAAAGGTAAACAGTGAATTATCACGCGTAACTCTCCAAAGTTTAAGATCGCTTTTTTCTTTTTTTTTTTATATTTTTTATTTTATTATTATTTTTCCCCAAAATGGATAACATTACTTTAGATATACACAACAAATATATTACGATGCCATTTTTTTTAATTAAAAAAGAACCATTTTGATTTTTTTTTTAATGATTATGAATTTTTTTGACGCAAGTTCAATACTTTTTTCGGGACTTGCATTTAAGAGAAATACACTATTGCACTATTAGAGAGAATACACTATACATGAGAAATAATTATTCATAACACTAACTTAAAATAAATGATGATTTATATATGTTGATTTATCTATATCTCGAAAAAACGTGAATTTTTATACAACGTATTACTGAATCCATGGTCAAAGTTCTGAGTCTACCAAATAAAAAAGGGGATGAGGGGGTGCAAGGAGGTTGGAGTTGTTAACTCTGATTCTTGAAATCTGAATATATATCCTGCATCCATGACAATTAAAAAAAAAAAAAAAAAAAAGGATAAAATTAAATTAAATACTAGCTTTTAGTGTTACAAATTTATTGACTGTTCTGATAACAGACGAGTGGCGTCATTCATTGAAGCTCATGCAGTCTAGGTTATATATATATATATATATATATAACCCTAGACTGGTTCCAATGACTCACGACACTTTTAAACCTCAGTTAGCATGACCCTAAGAATAACAAGAATCCAGTCACATTAATGTGACCACCACCTGCTTTTGACGTCAACGTGAAATAACCAATCACTAAAGGCAGGCGGCAGCATTTGCAGTGGAGTGTATATAAAGAATTCCACTTAATACCACTTAAATACCACTTAATACCATAAATACCATAATACCATTTCACACTCCACTTAAAGCCAGAATATACAAGGTGTATATTGTGGCTTTTGAACGGCATTAAATGGTCACATTAATGTGAAACTGCGTATATTTGCATGCACATAACTAACTTCGTCCGAAAGTAATGGATAACGAAATTCTACTGCTATGTGTTTGTGGATATTAAAATGATACCTTTCTGTTCCAAAATGCTCAGTAGATCAATTTAAAAGTCTATGATATATAAAATTGGAATGGTTAGTAAATCAAATTCTGGCAACAGAGTTCGTTTGTGGTTTGCTTTTCATTCCATTAAATTTGAATTATAAACACGAAAGCCTTTTTATCGAGTCTATTAATTTCCTTGTTTATAGTAAGATCGCTTTTATATGGACGCGGCAGCATCTCTTTTGAGAAATACAAAAAGGTTGAGTTAAGGATACGGACTCACCGTTTCACTCATCATTTCAGGAATGAGTTACACTGAAATTGATGCATTGTTTATGGTATGCATTATTATGGTATTGGTATAATGGTATGGTATATGTTATGCACTGGTTATCACATGTTAGCTGTAATAGTTCATAAAAGTGATTTCGTGAATGAGAAGTCACTTTATGTATCATTCTTTCGTAGGTTTCTTGTATTCAATAACGTTAAAAATCCATTCATTTATTTGCAGGTTGCTTTAAAATGGGCATAAAAAAACTTGGAAGGGCCAATTCGCTTCTTCGACGCTCTGCGATGAGTTCTTTTATCGGAAGGGTCCGCCGCTGCACTACGTGAAGTGGCGAGCTCCGTGTTCAAGGAAGTGTAATGTAAAATACGGATGTTCATTTATTCTGCTGCACAAAAGGCTTTTTTCAATCTTTTATCGCACGTTCGTACATGTTTCTATCAATAATATTGAAACAGAATGCCATTCAAATTTATTACTGAATTTTTAACATTTAAAAAAAATTCAATTGTTTATAAGCCATTTATCCTTGCAAAAAGGAACAACCCTCACCCAAACCTTTTGTAGAGACATCTCTTTTCACTCGATGAAACTGATGATCCGAAACTTTTTTTCGGAACACTCTATCTGATAATCTACTTGAAGGCAACTCATCTAAAACCTGGTTTAACTCTATTCTAAAACATCCCTGATCAGCTCAGGTTTAAAGCCGTTGCCCTTTTCAGACTCTGACGGGCCATGATTGTTTTGACCAATCATTTGTCGTATGAAAATATTTGCAAGCCCAAAATGCATGCTCTGCAGTCTTGGAGAGGACATGGATTCATCTCACCTACCTGTCTGCCCTGCACTTGTTTCTCTACTGTGTAGGGTCGTTACTGGGAGGATAGGGCCCTTATGGGCTAAACATGCCACTATGCGTTTTCTTTCGATTCTCGTTGTTGTTTTCGTGTTCTTTGTGTTCTTTTCTTTTTTCTTTTATTACTTTTTTGTAGCCTGCCATTGATAATAATCATAAAAAAAAAAATTAAAAAAATTATCCTGTCAGTAGAGAACGATAAAATAGTGCACATGACATTATAAACGAAGTTTACATATTTTTATAAATATCGCTTTGTAAATTATGTCTGAAATGCGAGCCACTTTTGCGTGTCCATTTTCTTCAGGTTGTTCCGTGTTTACTTCTTAGTGCATAGAAGGCAGTGTAATGTAGGAAATACGGATGTTCATGTACACACAGTTTAATCACATTAATGTGGCCACCTGTCAAAATACACTCTTTGTACATTCTGGCTTTAAGTGGAGTGTGGAATGTGGCATTAAGTGGTATTTAAGAATTCTGGAATTCTTTATATACACTTCACTGCAATGTGCTGCCATCTGCCTTTTGTGATGGGTTATTTCACGTTGACGTCGAAAGTAGGTGGTGGTCACATTAATGTGACTGTGTATAATTAATATATAAATAGAAATCAGTTACACGAAATACATACATCAATTAACATTTACAAAATTTTCCTTACAAGTTTATCTACAAAATTTCCATAAAAAATTATGTTTCCATATTTTCAATTTATCGCACACTCATACATATTTCTATCAATAATATTAAAATAGCTATAAATATGTGCTGTTCAAAATTTCTGTCAGGTTGTGGAACGGCCAGGTTCCGAGAAGATGCCAGATGCAGTACGCGGCCATGACGACGTGTGGCGCTGCTACTTTGGATACAGGATCTATTCCACTTTGCAAAGTGAGTGACGACCTTCTAATAGAACTACGTATTTTTGTCTTTTCCAAAGTCGTTGCTGAAAGTGTTGTCGTTTTGTGTGCAGGTCCCGTGTTCGTGTTCCAGTGGCTGTTCGACGAGGCCCAGATGACGGCGGACAACGTGGGCGCCCCTCTCAAGCCCCAGTGGGACTACATCCACCGGATGGGCAACGACCTCAGGACGTCGCTGGAGAACGTGACGTGAGTGCCGCCCCCTCACGATACGATTTGGTTTGTCGCTCTTCGCTCATCTTTTTGTCTCACGTGGGCTTAACAGACCGGGACCTACAGTTTAAAGTGGATTCCGAACCACTACAAACATCCATGGAAACCGCCAGGACTCGAACCCGAAACCTGTGGTACCGAGCAGCAGAGCGCTAGTCACTCGGCCTTTCAGGCCCCTCACGAAAATGACTGTCGTTACTTTGAGCGCAGCGACGTGAAAAGGCGGTTTCTAAAGAAACGAACTTTAATGAAGCCCCTAAAGCAAGGATGGGCAAACTTTTTCGATCGCGGGCCAAACCTGAAAAGAAAAAGTTTGTCGGGCCAAGATAAATTTTTCTAAAATTTTAAAAACAATATACAAGTATTACAATTTAAATATGTTAATGAAATTGGGATTTAATTTTTAAAAATTCCTTATAGTATGGTTCGAAGCGAGATGTACTGATTCTAAGGAAAGAGACTCAATACTCATCTGTCAGTCTACTTCTGAAATAATTCTTTCTAAGGCTCATAGTTGAAAACACTTGTTTATAAGAAGAAGCAAACATAGCACTGATTTTCTGGGCGTAATTTCTGTAGTTTAAAATGCGCAGTCTGAAACATGTGATTTCTAATTCACCTATATTGGATTCGCATATATCTGCTCCCCGAGAAAAAAGATAACGCCTGTTGGCGCCAATCTACAGCTATAACTACCAAAGAAGTTCCGCTTTTAACATTTTAC
The DNA here is from genome assembly GCA_021605095.1 of Caerostris extrusa. Classification (NCBI taxonomy): domain Eukaryota; kingdom Metazoa; phylum Arthropoda; class Arachnida; order Araneae; family Araneidae; genus Caerostris; species Caerostris extrusa. Next base: position 38,866 of record BPLR01010235.1, on the reverse strand, counting down.
CGATTGAAAGCTGCCTGTGCTTGTTATTTCCGTCGATTTATGTTTTGTAGAACAAAAATACAGAAAGTAAACAGATCATCAGTCCTTTGAAAAAAAGTAATACATAATGTTTATATTTTCTAAACAAGTAATATAAAAAAAATTTTAAAGTCAATTCCAACTTTTTTTTTCATTCTATTGCAGAAAAGTCCTTTACAAATAATTTTCATTCAATTTTTTAAAGTTTATCTAGCGCCAGCTATTGGTAGATACATGCAACTTAAATCTAAAAAGAACTAAAATTAATTAAATATAATGAATGAATTCATATTTGAAAAAACTGTATTAGCCTCCTGTGTGGTCCACTACAAGTTCAAAAAAAAATTCATTCGAACGTAAGTGGACGAATAAAAAGTATTTTATGAACGATTGAATATTTGAACAAGATATATATAGGGAGAGTGTGAGCTAATAGAAGGAATTGAAACAAAAGTATTGCTTAATTTAAATTAAATAATTCCTTATTTTCCTAATTAAAATACATTGTTTTGACAATATAAAAGAAAATATGCCCTAATATATCTTTTTTTTTTTTTCAGAGCCGTGTTTGCACCGTCGTGCATCTCTCACATGGTGCTGTCAAAAAAGTAGGTTTCTTTGAAAATTGTCGTTTTTTTTTTAAAAAGTTTTCTGTGTGGTTAACGGCATACAGTTAAAGAATATTTACCTTAAACGCAACTTATATAGCATGCATTGTATTGTGTATTTTTTCTTCTATTTTAATATTAATATTCAGTAAAGTGTCTGTTTATTTATTTATTTTATCGTTTCTTATAAAAGACATGCTAGTCAAATGAATGCCTGTAATGTTTCAATAGTAGAGCGAGAAATTTCCAGTCGATGGCAGCAGTGTAAAGAAGTTTGTTATTTTATGCACAGTTTGGGCTAATTACACCGGGACCTGGAGTCTTACGTGGATTCCGAACCACACACAAACATCCATGCCACCACCAGGACTCGAACTTGAAGCACCGAAAGCCAGAGCGCTAGCCAATTGTCAATTTCCAATAGATGGCAGCAGTGTAAAGAGGTTTGGTGTGTCGCTCTATGGTCATTAAAGAGAGTGGAGAAATAATGCTTCTCATGCTGGACAAGAACATCGAATTGTCACGATGGGGAGAGTATTTCTGCATTAGAAACGCTAACTACTAATATAAAAAAAAACATTTTTAATGTTAATTCCTACATTTTTTTTGTCACTGTATTGCAGAAAAGTACTTCACAAATAATTTTCATTCATTTTTTCAAGTTTATCTGGTGCCATCTATGGGTAGATACATGCAGCTTAAATCTAAAAAAAAATTTAATTAATTCATTAAATTTAATGAATGAATTAATATTTGAAAAAAAACTGTATCAACATCAAGTGTCCTCCATTACAAGTTTTAAAAAAATGTATTTGAACTGGAGCGGATGAATAAAAAGTGTTTTAATGAACGATTGCAAATTTGAACAAGATATATATATAGGGAGAGTGTGAGCTAATAGAAGGAATTGAAAAAGAAAATCGAAATACCCGAGTGGAATAGACACACACGGACGGAGAGAGAGATGCACCGAGGGACTGGATAGATGGATTAAATGAAGGATTCATTGTTTGGGCAGATTAAATGGAGATGCTCACAGCTGGATGTAAAAGAAAATGAAATGGAGAATGCATTGGGCACCAAGTACTAAATATTAAAATCTCAACATCTTTGGAAGAAAGTCATTCGTTAAAGTTGAATGCTCCACGCTGTCAAAAGTTAAACTCACTTCAAAAAAGACTATTTATATTTTTATAAAATAAAGGTCGCACTACGAATACTTCTTTTTAAAAGAATTAACCGATGTTTTTTTTTTTATTGATATGAAAATATAACATATTAATAATTACAGTACTGCATAAAAATAATTACAATTGATGTATAAATAGTGGCAAACAATAATGATAACGGCAATCTATAATAATGGCAAGTTTGCACGCACATTGAAATAAAAAAAAAAGGAAAAGGAAAGATGGAAATTACAGTTAAACAAAAGTACAGCAAAGTAAGTTTTTATGTCCAACGGCAAGTTTACAGGACAACAGATAAAAAAAAAAAAAAAAAAAAAAAAAAAAAAAATACGAAGAACAAATGACATCAGTTAATTCATCCATTTACGTTTTGCAATCCAATAATGCTTCCATAAAGAAACAGCAGACGATAGAGTTTTTGCATACCGCTTTTTATCGTCCGTTATTTTTTCTCCCTAGCAATTTCCTATGAGTATGCACGCTAGGGAGAAAAATATCGGACGATAAAAATACGGTATGCAAAAACTCTTTAATATAACAGGAATCATGGGGAGGCATATCCATTTCTTCCTGGTCACACAGAGCCATACAATTCTCTCCCGTTTTTAGGAAATTTGGGAAAGGCCACGTGCTTTCCACTGCAGAACTCTTAAGAATTCTCAACACTGACAGTATTAGGAATTCAAACACTGGCCGTATTTGTAGATCATTTTGCTTTACCAGACATTGCACCTTGAGGAGGTAGATCTACCTTGCATGCCTTTTCAATGTACATCAAAGTAAAAAAAAAAAAATAAATAAATATTTAAATGTATTATAAGCATTAATTAAAATGGTTTCTGAACAGTATTACCAGAATGAATTATTTATTTATTTTTTTTTTTTCTAATGCAGATGGCAAACACTTAGACACTTGGTCCCAGAATGAATTATCTATTACATGTATCGCACATTAGGGAATTCATTATATTTTTTTTAACAATATATTTCCCTGTTTTTTGCTTTTACAATTAAATGGTTATCTAACCAACATAACAGAATTTTGACACAAATTCCATAAATTTTTTTTTATTAGTCTAAAATTGTCGAAGTATTCTTGTAGAACATTCTTATGGCAATATTCATTGTTATTTTGAAATAATAAATGAATCTCAGCAATAATAAAGCAATGCTTGTTAAGAATTATTTTTTCAAATGATTTGAGAAATAGAAAACAAGCATTGCCACTCAGTAATGTAGAAAATATTTCTCAATTATAAGATAATAAAATTAAAAATATTAAAAAAGTATTTTCAGAAGAAAACATATTTCTCTTTTTTCCCCTAAAAGACCTCCTTCCTCTTAGGATTTTTGTTACATAATATTTCCTGGTGGGATATGAGGGGTTGCAATTTAATCGCAAGCAGTTCGTTTAGAACAGGGATGGGCAAACTTTTTCAGTCGCAGGCTAAAAATTGAAGAAAAAGTTTTGGCGGGCTAAGATAAATTTTTCTAAAATTTCAAAAATATGTATAATATTAATAACGATTTATTATTACCACAATATTTATAATATTATTAACCAATAATATATATACTTTATTTTGAAATATTTTATGAATAACCCAAACAAGCACTAGATACGCTATACTTTTAATAATATCACCATTATTCGCAATGCGCAATCTTTCCAAAAGCAATCAATAATATTAGAACTCGCGCCAAAAGAAAAAGCCGCTGGCTGGTGCTTAAAATGCGCAGTCTGCCACATGTGAGGTCTAATTCACCTATATTGATTCTCATATGTCTACTCTCTGAGAAAGAGATAACGCTTGTTGGCGCCAATCTACCGCTATCGCTAACAAAGAACTTCCGCTTTCAACACTTTACCGATTGAAAGCTATCTGTGCTTGCTATTTCCGTAGATTTATGTTTTGTAGAACAAAAATAGAGAAAGTAAAAAGATCATAAGTCCTTTGGAAAAAATGAAGAAAAAAATTATATTAAATCAAAGTAGAAAAGGAGATGGATATATAATATATAAATATATATTTCGTTTAATTTGCCTCGGACCGGCAAATTGAAATTCTATCCGCAGGCCGGATAGAACCTTTCGGTGGGCCGGAATTGGCCCGCGGGCCGTAGTTTGCCCATAACTGGTTTAGAATATTACTTCAATATAGCTGATTGTGTGGAAGTGTACGCATGCGGCTTAAAGGTGGAAATGGACGAATCGATTAATTTAGGTGCAAGTCAAACCTACGCTGCGCGAAACAATTTTGAAAGAAAATTGAGTATTTTTTTTTTATGTAATATTTTTAATTATTGCAAATTAAAAAGACTTTTATTGCAATACCAAAAACTACCTTCTGCTAACTTTCCACGCAATCTGTAATAGAACTAAAAGTGTTTATAACAACTTTATGAAACACTATCTATCTGTAATTTGTTTTGTGTAGTATAATGTATGCATTGTTTCTCCTAGCCATACGAAATTATCTGGAGTTCCACGGTAATTTTTCTCCGGATCCCTTTATTCGGAAATCAGTGCATCTATTCATTTCGAAATCTGTGATGTTCCACAGATGGCTTTTTAATAGAAACAAATCGCCTGCTTATCGAGTTTTCCTTTTTCTTCCCAGGGATTGGCGACATGTCAAGATCAACAAGGTGTCACTCCCCCAGGCCCTGCGCTGCTGGGAACTGCAAGCTCACGAGCACAACCACCATCACCACCACCCCCATCATCACCTGTACGATCCAATCAACAGCAACGCTCTGCCTCATGACGTCACGAGGTGAAATCACAGTCACGTGTTTTGACTGAATTTTCCATTCGCTGCTGTCCTTTCGTCCTATCATTTTTTGACGACCTTTCATTTTAAAAATCATTTTTTTAATACGCTTTTATTAGTTTCACCTGTGTGTTTGTTTGTTTGTAACTGAATCTTTGGGCTCGATTTTGTCCTACTTTAAGCGATCGGATTTAATTTAAACGTTGCAGACTTATCAAGGACCGACGACACTAAAATATTTTGATAAGTTTATTATCTCATTATGATTAGGATCGCCAGGATGAGTGATTTTATTTTAACTTACGAAGAGCAATTTAACCCATGTAGAATGAAAGTACCTAACACATTCAAACCTACGTGGGACTACGGATAACGCGCCTGACTGCGGATCAGGAGATTACCTGTTCGAATCCTGGCTGGCTCGACCTATTCGCATTTAGCCTTTGTTTTACTCACGATTAAATTATTGTAAGAACTATAGTTCCAGTCCTCCGTACCGGGACCTCATTTAAATATTATAGTTTAAAAAACACGCTTTTAGAGGTAAACAAACTAAAAAGTAAAAAAATAAATTATAATTTAAAAACACTAAAAAACACACTTTTAGAGTTAATCAAATTAAAAAGTAAAAAATAATTGTTAACTTAAGAATAAAATGAATGCCACTGTTCTAAAATCGGGGTGCTTTGTGGTGACATTTTTAAACTAACTCTGCATTTTTGGAATGAAACTAGTGAAAAATGATAACGATTGATATCGAACACCCCACGCTTTTAGAACAGTGACATTCATTTTCTCTTCAGTCATTTTATTCTTATGTTAACAATTATTTTCCCCTTAAAAGAGTGTTTTTTTTAAACTGTAATTTATTTCGCCTTAAAAAACTCAATGCGATTTTGTTTCATCCAGTCCTGTAAAAATTATTCTGTAAGAAGGTTCACTGTTGGGGGGTGGGCGAATCGCAGGAGAATCTTTCCTGCAGAGACTGGAAAGTGCTTTCGAGGATCTTTGCTGCTGACGGTCCTCAACTTTGCTTTTTGTGCTTAATATTTATTAGAGATGTGTGATCACAGATGATTAGGAGCTGAATCGTGTCTTGCATTGATCCTTTATAAGACGAGCAGAATCTTCCTTACATCCATTTGCTCCATTAGTGCTCGTTTGATTGTCACCAATTACGCTAACGTGCAACGTAGACAGGTAACGAATTCTGCGTTCCTCGGCCCTTATGGGAACTGACATTGAGCCACCACATTTTTTAAAAATTTTGAATCATGAAATAGACGATGCATGGAAATAGTACAAATGGTTTGGTTTGTCGCTCTACGATCATTTTGCGCACACTTTGGGCTCATTAGACCGGGACTTACAGTTCCTCCCAGTAGAAAATTTATCAAAAGTTAATTTTATCTGTAAGGATGAGATATTTTATTTTTATCATGTTCGAGCATGGTGTTGTCCTGGTTAGAGGTCCATGGCGTATCCACAAAAGTGAAGCTATAACATAAAAAATAAGTGTGAGAATTATTTAATACAGATTCATCTCACCGCACAACACCAGAAAATTTCTCTTCAAAAACTTTTATTTAAAATAAACTCGCATTTTCGCGTGGTTGTATTCATGTGTGTTTTAAAACTGGCGTGCTAAACATAACGATTGACCCAAATCAAGTGACGTGCTCTCTAGTTCGTTCTGAATTGACCAGCTTACACAATATAAACAGATTATTGTTTCAGTATTCCCAAATTAGTGTCTTAAGGACCAGTTTATGTTTATAAAAGTTGATTAAACCATCACTTAACAGGCTTCTCTGCTTCTTGCAGTATTAAAACATTTCCTTTTTCATAAAATTCTAGAGATAATAAAGGTTGTTATATTCCTACCGCCGTTGAATTTGAGAGTTCTTGTGGGAATCCTGCACTTTAAAGGTTCCGGTTTCGCCAAGTTTCTTTTCCGCGCCAAATGGAGTCGCCGTTACGCTATTTTTGTAACCAGGCATTTGATTTGCTTAAGAGAAGAAGTTTCTTAAATTTTGAAAGTAAGGTTTCAAAGTAAAGGAAGTTTTGTTTCTTTAAGGTTCTGCTTCTTTTATTTTGATTTTTTTCTTGACGAAACCAGCAAGGGGAGAAAAAAAAAAAAAAAAAAAAAAGAAAGAAAGAAAATCGCAAATAAACAAGCGGAACCCTAACGTAGAATTCTCGTTCTTGTTGTATTTCGACCCTTTGCTTCTTGAATTTCATGGATTATTGAATATTTGTAAAACCCCACGTGTATTTATCCAGCAAAATATGTTCTCGCATGTTAAATTGAAATTCTGAAACGATTTATGTTTTTGAAAATTTCCCAATTTTTTTCGACAAATAAATAAATTAAAGCAGGGCTTCAATAAATAACATAAATTTTTTTTGTATGTTTTTTTTATTTATTTTTTTATCTTTTTACTAATTCACAGAAATTTCTTATACAAAACTTTCCTTCAAATTTATGTAAAAAAAAAAAACTGCTTTCAGTGTGTGAATCTATTAAACGTATGCATAATAAATAGGTTGCAATTCGTATATTATGCAGTTACTTAACAACCTATTTTTTAAAAAGCAGCTTCCGAACAAAATCGAATCTGGGTTATGAAGCAATTTGTGGAAGTGTAATCATTTTCCTACTGAATACAGCACATGAATTATTAATGTTTTATATATTTATATAATGCAATGTGAACTCGTGCGATTTTCTAGCAGATGGCGTCAATAGCATTACGATCAGACTGGCTGCTGTTCATGCCAAACAACCGTTGATACGAACTGGCTTTCACGCTGAGCAGATTTCATTTCGCTTAATGCGCCGGAAAAACATTGTTTATATGAGCATGTCGTGTGTCTTTGGCTTTTAATTTTCCATGCAAATATCTGACTATTTAAAAAAATAAATAATTTCAATATCAACTTATACTCATTTTTTAATACAATAGCAGTCCTTCAGAAGTGGCGCCATCTAGCGATGGATATGCCAATTAAACGATGTGGATCAAGTAATGCTTTATTTTGCTTTATACTTATTTACTTTGCTTTTACTTATTACAATGCTTTATTTTGCTTTATCAAGCAATGCTTTATTTTTATTTTGTTTAATTTTAATTAAATTTGACATATAACTGCAACGACAGCTTTTTCTCTTTTTCGGTCTCCTTGCTTTAACTGCTACCGCAGCAGGGGAGATATTTTGTTAAGTTGTTTTAAATTTTATTTTATTATCTTAAATTTTAAATTGATGCAATTTTTATTAAATGGGTGTATGTAGATGTTTTTAGTGGTGTTTACTAAAGCATAGAAACTCAGAAGCAGTTTTCCTCCCACCCTTTTATTCAAGCATTAGTTAGTGTTTAATAAAATAATAATTTTTTGTTTCGTTTTTAAAAACAACTGTGCAAATTAAGTTAAATTCCTAATGCTAATGTATTATTATTAACGCATTAGTACATTCATATATCGGGTATCGGGTTCAAATCCCGGTGTTGCCATGGATGTTTATAGTGGTTCGGAATCCACTTTAAATCGTAGGTCCCGGTCTAATGTGATCGTAGAGCGTTGCGGGGGCAGTGTTACTCCGTGGCTTATCTTCAAGTGACACGCGCCCCCTGGGTAATGCAAAGTGAGTAACGTCTGTGCAGCGCTTGCCTTAAGGCACCAAGACCAAGCTGTCTAAGTGTTCGCCAGCTGCATTAGAAAAAAAAAACATTCATATACAGTGCCCAGTGGCATTCATTGTAAATAGTTCACACCAATGGAATAGCTTCAAAGATCGCTCTGTACTACCACAGTCACTAATAAATGTTCAACTGCCCTAGATCACATTTTGTGAGTAGCTGCGCGGAGAATTTTCAACTGTAATCATCCAGTATATTTTTTTAATTTAATTTAATTTTTTAATGATTACATTGGTAAAACAACTTCAATGGGAAGTTATGAAATTAAAGAAAAATCATTTCTAATGAAATATTAGAAATAAAATAAAATTTCTCAGTATTTAGGGAATAATAAATCTTTATCTCAGCAGAAAAACCGCGGGTGTCTCTACACATCTCTGGTCGACAGTTCATCTCTTCGGAGACGCGACGAGTCACGTCCAGTTTCTGAAATGTGATCTCTTATGTGTATCTTATTTTTCCGCCGTAAGCAATGTTTTTTAAAACGCACAACTATGACCTCTTAAGCATCTTCTCTGATTCATCTCTTATTTTTTTCCGCTGTAAGCAATGTTTTTTTTTTTTTTAAAACAACACCCTCCACACACAGATACAGAATGCTCGTAGTGCCAAATCAGGGTATCCCAGAACAAAACCTGGTCTATCTGTCTGTCAGAGAATGATGTTTGTGGAACATTTATACCCAAGGGTAGACGCGAAATGTGAATGCCATACCTTGTGTAACGTTGAATCTTCTCCATTCTATAAAACTATATATCAAACAAATAATGTCTAAAAACCACAAGTTACAAATTCAAGATGGAATTAAGTCAAAGTATTGGAGAGCTGAAGATCTTTTAGCAATACCCAGCAATCCGCGACGACATGCTGTCGCCCAGTTCCGACTGACCATGACTCACTTGCAGAACACCTCCATTGCATTAAAATTTCTTCGAACCCTTCCTGCCCTCTATGTGGTGCAACGGACCCAACGAACAGAGACCACCTCCAACGATGTGCGGTACTTGACGATGACAGCGCTTTACTGGCGTGCGAGAGAACTCTTAAGGCAATGACTTCGGTCATATTTGCATTTTTTGGACGTTTATTCTGTTGTATTTTTCCCTTGTTATTATTATTATTATCTTTATTCTTCTTGTACTTGCCTTGACATTGGAAATAATAATAAATAAAAAAACTTTATAGAACTCGGCATCTTCATGTTGCACTGTTAGCAAACACTGCACCTCGACTGCATCTCGGGGATTGCATGATTGCAGAAAAAGAAATCACAGTTCTTCAAATGCTGCGCTCAGTCACGCAGTCTAGCTGAAACATTTATGGAGCTAAAATTAAAATTCTTTTCTAGTTCGACAAGCATTTGAAAATGAAGGAGTTAAATAATTTTAAAGCATGTCAACAATTCAAAATTTTTTTTATTTATTTATTACTTTTTTTTTTTTTCCCCGGACAGAAACAGCAAAAAGTATATAATTAGTGAAATTAAGTTGTATAATTTGGAAATAAAAATAATAATAAAAAAATCGTTGAATCTGCTACACGTTCTGTGGTCCCTTTATGACGGGGCTTTTTCCTTTTCGCAGCATGCCGGAGACATGCCCACGGCCAGCCTGCGCGTGGGCCGACGCAAGTCGGACAACAGCTCCGCCGAGAACCATGAGGAGTCGGAGTCGGCGGAGTCCGCCTCCGAGAAGGAGGAGAGGCGGAAGCAGAGGAGGCGGGAGAGGAAGAGGGAGGCGGCAGAACAAGAACAACAACAAAAAGAAGAAGAAGAAGAACAGCCGCAGGGAATGTAAGTCTCCCTTTTCTGTATAATAAGCCAAAACACTTGGGCAGAGATGGGCCAACTCCGGCCCGCTGATAGAATTTTAATTTACCGGTGCGAGGCAAATTAAAAGAAATATATATTATTTATCCATCTCCTTATCTACTTTGATTAAATATTATTTTCTTCCTTTTTTTTTTCAAAGGACTGATGATCGTTTTACTTTCTCTATTTTTGTTCTACAAAACATATTTCGACGAACATAGCAAGCACAAACAGCTTTCAAACGGTAAAGTGTTAAAAGCGGAAGTTCTTTATTAGTTATAGCTGTTTACAAACAATTATCGAAAGTAAGTTTCCCCAATTTAATATCTCACGCCCAGAAAATTGATGCTATGTTTGCTTCATCTTATATAGGTGAACAAGTGCTTTCAACTATGAACCTCAGAAAGAATTATTTCAGAAGTAGACTGACAGATGAGCATTTAGCTTCGTTCCTTAGAATCGGTACATCTCACTTCGAACCTCATTGTAAGGAACTTTTAAAAAGTGAAATCGCAATTTCATTCATCTCAATAACATATTTAAATTTTAATACTTGTATATTGTTTTTAAAATTTTAGAAAAATTTTTCTTGGCCCGCCAAACATTTTTTTTTTTTTTTCGATTTTTGGCCCACGGTCGAAAAAAAGTTGCCCATCCCTGCACCAGGGTTACGAAATAGGCCGCTAAAAAGATAGTACTCATTGCATTGTAAAACGCTGTCTTATAATGATCAGACAAGATAGAAGTAGAACTATCCACGCCCTCGTACTCTACCCCGATGTTGTTACCAAGTGTTTTCATTTCGGCACAGCTTAGAACTCATGCATTTGTGTTTATTTCGTAACTTGATTCAAAATAAATTGACTTCGTTTTCTTTTTGATTGAACAACCGCATCATCTGACACAAAAGTAAAAATTTTCATAATCTTTAAATATAGAAAACTAGAGCAATTTTGAAATGAAACGGTTATTCACATGCAACACATATTCAGAATTTAAAAAAGAAAAGGCAAGCTGTTATACGAGAGGTTAGAATCTGCCTGCAGCATGCTTTAAAAGCAAGGATCTTCGATGGTGATCATGTCTGCATCTTGCATGGACGGCTATGTTCCTTTGTGGGAGTTGTTGTTGTTTCTTATCCCATTTGGCTGACCAAGCCCCACGAGCCCATACGTACTCATGATTGAAGGGGAAGGAAGCAGCTTGTGTTGTGATGGAGCACCCGTAGGTAGAAGTCTGACTTTGGCTCCATGACGCTCTTACAGTCATAGGAGATCGGGACCTACGGCTTAAAGTGGATTCCGAACCACTACAAACATCCATGGCACCGCCGGATTCGACCTGAAACCTGTGGCACCGAGCGCCAGAGCGCTAGACAGTCGGTCATTCAGGTCCCAAATTTGTGAATGCCAACGGCACGCGGTATGTTCCCAGGTGGACACCCACCCAAGTACTGACAGCGCCCAATGATGCTGGACTTCGGGGATCTAACGAGAACCGGTACATTCAGCATGGTATGACCGTTGGCTTTGTGGGAGTTTCCCCTAAAAGTCAACTGGGAATGTTCGTCGGTGGGTTGATCAGGCCAGGATGTGGGGGAAAAAAAGAAAACCATGAAAAATACCAAAAATATTTGATAATCTTACTGCAATTGATTAGATTCAGTTTTCGTATTTATATAGTTTAAAATGTTATCATTTATTTATATACATGCATAAAGAGATTTGTTAAAAAAATGTAGGGAAATGTACTTAAAGCAGTTTTTTTTAATTAGAAACTTAATTTAATAAATTATTAATTTTTTTTAAAGAAATATTTAGTTTCTGACAAATTATTTACAAAAGAAAAATTCTTTATACGAGTAAAAAAAAAATGTGCTCTTGTTCTGCTTTCTTTTATGTGTACTGATATTTCTTCAAATAGCTGTATGTTGACAGTATAGTTATCAAATAGAAAAATAAAACAATTTTTAAGAGCAAAATATTTTTAAAAATTAATATTTGAAATAAACGGAAGAATTTTAAATATTAAAAAAAGGAAGTGAGAATGCCGTAGCATTATTTTTGAAAAGAAAAAACACATTTGAAGTTACTTTATTAAACTAACAGGGTCTACTAAGTAAGCGATTGTCTTGTTGTTTTCAAATGATCTTCAAAGAAAGCAGAAAAGTAGCAGATTAAGAGTTACTCAGGATACACTATTGCTGTACACTTAGCATAATTTCGAACGAGCAGTCATATGAGTGGCGTCACTAAGTCCTGCTTTTTTTTCTGAGTCTGCTGACAGACGAGAACTTTTATTTTGATATCAGTTTCGAATTCAGAAACCAATTGAGGACTGATAGAGCTTGACTTGAAAGCTGACAAAGAAACCTAGGTTAGCTCCTTTGAGATACAAAATTGTAACGGCGTAATGTATTAGCAAATTTATTAATGTATTAGCATATTTATACTGGATAAAGCTGAATCTGTTAGACGAACTAGTGGCAAACTGACCTGAAAACAGCAATGACATATGGAATGTTTTTCATATTCGTACAATTTTAAATCGTTACGTTAAATCGGATGCACTCTGTTCATTACTGTAAAAAGCGGCTTTCCATGGAGGAATTTTGTATGATGTTTTAGCTGAGTGATTAATGGTTGTTTCTTACGTAAGACCATGAATACCGTAAGTTTCTGAATAGAAACAGAGAGTGCGTTTTCCTTCAACAAAAAAAAAAAAAAAAAAAAAAAAAAAAAAAAAATGACCCACCCCCGTATAAAAAACCTTGCAACATTGAATATGGAGAGCATGTTACAAGGAGGTAAAATGAATGGAATAATTTCCAATCCAATCACTGTAAAGTAAAACGTCAGACGCCAACGACGACAGTTATAACTATCTGAACTCAGCACATTGTCGCTGTCTTTGTCTTGTAGTTGTTGTCTTGTATGCGGTCTCTTATTTTATGCGCCTTTTATTCATCGTCTGAAAGGTGAGCAGGAAAATAAATTCTAATACTGCAAATTTCTAACCACAAGGGATCGTGTTGGCTGAATACGTTTCATCATGAGAGACAAATATCAGTAGGAGAGACGAGAAGTCTTTTTTGTCAGCTGTTCTGACACTAGCGGCGGGATGAGTTTTGTGGCTCAGGCCAGCCTATTTATGAGAGCATCGATCCATGTATCTGCCTGCGAGGTACACGACTCAATATCATTTTCCTTGAAGGCAGAATGATGATTTGTCACTGCAGACTATTTGGGTTCCAAGGACAGCCGTCCTTCTTGGAAACCCTTTTTCAATGTTGCATGCAACTTATATAATGTCCACACCGGGTGCCATTGCACGATCCCCAAGACAATCCTTGGCACCATTCGTGACACCTTTCAGCCCAACCGTGTTGCCTGTCCCTCAAGAGGCCTTTTCCGACATCCTAAGGCAAGAGTGTGATAGGCACACTCTTCGGCCCACCTGATCCCCGGATGAAAATCTGTGGAATGAATTAGGCAATAGCGTAGGTCGAACCAGAATCTATAGCCAAGTGGCATAACACTTGCAAGCCTCAATAAGCCGATCGTGACCCCCTGCATTTCTTCTTTGTTTGATGTGAAAGCGTGCATAAAATCTGCTCGTATGGAGGGCGGTTTCGGGAGGGAAGCGATGCCTTTTCATGTCTGGTTGAATTGCTAATACAGCATTTTTGAAACAACAGTAGGGTGTGTGTGTGTGTGTAGGGGGGCTCTCTTGGTTCTCGCAGTTCTATCTCGTGTTACAGACGAGCTACCAGAGTCATCAAGGAACTCATTGGAAGGTCGTAGCAAAATCTAACTGAATATGACAATAAAAGTGAAAAATAAATAAAATCTTGGATAAATTTGGGTGACGTTGACGATTTTGGAACGAAGGTGGAAGTAACATTCGCATTTCAGAAGGTAAAGGAACGAATCCAAATGAATCTTGTGCAGGTACACAACGCTAGTCCTAGGCCTGGTACTCACGTCAGATGTTTTCACATATTAAGACATACTTTGTGATGTTCATGTTTTACACATTATATGTTCTTTGATCAGACTACTGCGCCATCTGCTTTCTGCTGCTGCCTTTCCCGATCATTTTCTTACATCAACGTTCCCAACACAGGCTGTTAGTAACGGCAAATCCTTCTCGACGCGCCCTTTTTAGCCGATAGATGCATTTGTGATGAACTTAACAATTCAGCACGGGCATTTGGTGTAACAGCATGAGGTTAAGATTGAGATTCTGGACAACAGCAGCTGTTTCAAGAAATATCTTTCTGTGCTAATTCTCAGTTCTGCGTATGCAAGCTGTCATGTGTGTATTTTTTTTTTCTGCTCGGACACGATGATAGTGGTTTTACCTTCAATGAAACCCCTTTCTCAACGGATTTAGGAAATTTATTCTTGGAAAATTTTTCTTAGTGTTTTAAAATTAGGGTTTAAATACCTTTTATGTTAAAGAAAAATGAATACGGATAAAAACAAAATATTAAGTAAATGAATAATAGTTATCAAGAAACCAGATCGTATGAGGCGTTTCAATGTTTTGTTGGTCTGAGTAAAATCATGTTCCATGTTGAAATTTTTTAAATCCCAAGGATTTATTTTGTCTCAATACAGCACGAAGCAAATTCATGATCACACTCCAACAACAAGATGAACGGGTGGGTTTCGTCTTCCATCCCTCAATCATGATTTGTGCTGAACGTACTAATTTAACATAACGCCCTGTTTGAACGGAAAAGAATTTGTTTGTTGCCTCAAAATCTTTACAATCAAATCTTTTATGTACGGAACGATTAAGGCTGTACCATTTCATTTAAACAACATCGCCGGTCGGTATACGTGTGATAAGGCCTAATAACATGTATGGGTTCTTAAAAAAAACCACGCATGACCGTGTCCGAGCCGTGCTCTCTCTCTTGTATTTGCAAATCTCTGTCTGTGTCATTAGCGAGGAGCCATGACAAACGTGACTCTCTCTTTCCGGAAGACCTGCGCGTGAGGCATCGGTGGACCCTCCACGAGGACCTCTGCTACCACTGGCTCGTGGACGAGTGCAGCTGGCCCCAGTGCAACAGAGCCTGCCCCCGACTGCACGACCCCTTCACGGGGGAGGAGCTGGACTTCATCGAGCTGCTCAAGTCCTTCGGCCTCGACATGTCGAGCGTCGCCAACGCTCTGGGCGTCGACCTCGCCACCCTCAACGACATGGACCACGACACCCTGCTGCAGCTGCTCACCCAGCAGACCAACTAGCCGTCTGCTCGACGAATCTCACTGTCCTCGCTCAGAGGTCAGCCAATTCACTTATCACACCAGCTTGTGGACATCTGAAACAGCATATCTCATTGAAGAGAAAAATTGCGCCCTTTTAATCGCCCCCTCTCATTGACAAAACATCGAATCATTAAATCATCCATTGGATAAATTTCACTCGAACTTCTTCTTTTGTGAATTCCCATCCGTCAAGAACGTCTGAACTACTTCCACTCAAAGATCAACAAATTTACTTATCAGACCATCTTGTGGACATCCTTTCTTCTTGAACAGCATATCACAGACATTTTCTCTCGTACAAAAAAATGTCTCATTGATATTGTTTCCAATCATTACTTATGAGAGACTCCAAGGGAAAATTGTATCATTTTTAATCACTTGTCCAACTCCATCGTTGACATTTCCTCGAACCTTTCTTTTTGTATTCAACCCACTCATTGGCATTTTCTTGAATCATTGTTCATCTACTTTTTGCCCACACACATCTCTCATCATCCATTTCATTTCATGCAACTCTTCTTCACCATTGTCCACAAAGATGTTCCATTGCACGATGGCTTCCTGCAGTTGTATGCGGAACCATTTCTATCGACTTGTTCCTGACGATCCAAACAACGCTTCCTTGAATAAAGGAATATTAGAAAACACTATCTGTCATTTTGAAACAACCTTAATAGGTCTCATTACCCCCCTCCACACAGCAATCCCAGTGATGATCTTAAACGGTTTCTCTCATTGCGACACCCAAACCATCTGATTTCTACAGACTTCTCAGTGCAAAAGAAATCTGATGGACAAAGTATCATAATTCTCACCAATTAGAAGGCATAAATTTCTCGAATAGATGAAAATGTTTTTAATGCACATAGAAATCCTGGAAGACATTATATTACCTCATATTTCCTGTCATTTTGGACAACGTATTTATAGATATTTTTCATGGTACAAAGAAATTTTAGTGACCAACTATGCCAAATTTTTTTAATAAATAGACAGATCAAAGGCCATTCTTGATCCTTGGCTGAATCCTAATTGTTTAGCATAACCTACCATCCACTTTTACAGACATTTATTCCTTTATCAAAAACGGATATCTTCATCTAATAAAGCAAATTTCTGCCTTTTTTTTTTATAGAATAATAATCAGTTACTTTCAGTTCGGAAGAGAACAATTGGTCAGCTGCAGTACTTGTTTGTTAAAATTGTATTGTGTTCTATCATAACATATCACCACAAGATGAATTGGATTTCCAATCAACATTCTATCAGAAATATGCGACTCAAACAATGAATTTATCATTGATTTTTCTTCAACTTTTAATGAAAATCTTATATGTTAAGCTACATTTATTGATCCGCTAGCATTTAGTTAGTTGTTGTTACTACATCCACTCAATTATCCTTAGCAAAATAGATTATTTATCATAAACAATATTGACTGAACCTTGAATTTAACCAAATAAACTTCTGTGGTACATATTTTTACCTAAAAAAGTTGTTTCATGCCAGTTGTTTCGCCGTTTTCCGTAGAAACGAAGAATTTATGTTGCCAAACTCTAATAACTATTTTCTAAAGTTGGAAAGTTATTGATAGTATTGTATATTGCTGTAGTTGTTTAACTATACTGAAACACATCTTGCATCAAGCATTTCAGCAAAAAAAGCCTCTCATTTAAGAGTTTATCCTTCTTAGATAAATTACTAAGGGAATAAAATTAATGTAGAAGTTTTTACGTGTCAAAGTTATGCGAAGCCTATTTCGTAATTCAATTAAAAATAAAATGGCCAAATTCTTATTAAAATCAAGATAAAAGATGAAAACAAATCAACATTATGTATTTATCACCAAAAGAAAAAAAAATCAGTTATGTATTTTTTTAGACAAAACAGTCATATAATAGAGTTTTGTTAAACAAAGTTATGCAAGCCAACAAATTTACTCACTTTTTTTTTCACACATCATTTAATTAATATCAATATTTGTTACTCTCTTCAGTCTCGCAACAAAATGTTTAAATAAATTCACAAAAAATGTCCATAAATATTTTTAAATTAAAATTAAGAGTACAAAATATATATATTGTATATGTGCTTTCACCCATCTGGTGTACTCTAGAATCCTGTATTTCTTATATTAGATCACCAAATCGCCAAGTAAACAAACAAAAAGGGTTGTCCCAGTTACATTTAACGTAAAGTGTCGTATAAGTGTCGTAATAATTTTGTATGCTGTTTAACAATTGCCTCGATGAACTACTTTATCTCTAAAGGCATTGGCGATGTACTAGCACGGTTTGCACACTTTGGCAACATTGTGGAAGGTACATGAATTTGGATTTCAATTTGGTTTATTTTGAATTCCTTTCATTTTTACACGTAATTCCAAATAATAACAATTGATAACCAAGATGGATGAAAGCAAATTTTCTAGATCAGCTTCAGCGGTTTCGAAGTGGTTCCGTTGCTGGATTAGGAATGAGTCGACTTTTCCGCAGTTCTTTTATGTACAAATAAATGTGTGTAGTACTTACAGAAGGATTCGTTTATGGATTAGCAAGCAACGAGCTCAAAGCGAACAGGAATTCATGCAATGGACAGGCGTCTTTGAAGAAGATGCTTTTTCTTTTAAGATAACCTGCAGCGTTCAGAACCAAAAAGTGGAATTTTTTTCTATTAATTTTGTTATGTTATAACACATCGAGGAACGTGCCATTAAAATATGTGCATTCATATTTTTTGTTAACATTGGGCAAAAAAGGGTCTTTTTTCATGTTTTGTAGGCACTCCCCTGGGAAAAATATCGCATTGATTTACATTTGAATTGAAAAGTGTGACATTCTTCTAAAGCATAGCTGAGCGAGTCATTGAGAGGAAAAAAAAAAAATAGAAATATTGTTTTTAATATAAGTTAAAATCCCTCGACTCCGAACAAATCGATTTAAAACCCTTCAAAACACAAAGTTAAAATTTCATTAGATTTTGAATACATAAATTCGAAATCCTAACAGTTCATGATGAAACGATTGCATCTCCGCTTCAAATGAATCTCGAAACAAACTCAAAAACTGATTTCGAAAGCCAAAAGCTCGATCTTTATAAACAATTATTTGAATGGGATTGATTATCTGAAAACTGCTTTCTGATTATTATGGGCTGAATTATTAAGATGCAGTGTGTGATAAAACTGCAGCTGAAGATATCATACACATATGCTAGAGTGAATATTTAGCGCTTTTCATGTTGCATTGAAAGCATTTCTTCAGCAAACACAAAAAGATGCTTTACTCTTCTGCACAAACACCCATTTCTGCACATCTACTGCTAAGAAGGCCAACGTCATCTTTTGCTCGCTGTTCACATAAAATCTCTGTATTAATTTCTACGAATTCAATGATTTTTATGGAGGTATATGTGCTGATACCTTACATAAAATATTTTTAAATTTTAATTTATGTCAAGATTATTCATTAAAATATCGAATTCAATTCACATATTAAAAATTTAATGTCAATTGCGTTAATTTAGAATTCCATCTCAAGAATCTCTGCTAAAAACACGGATTTATAATTCTTAACTTATTGGTTTTATACTCATTTTCATATTCTGTAAAAAAATCGTAGAGAAAAATAAAATTACAATTAAAATTTCTCAACATTGTTATGATTTCATCGTTTTCACTTATAACTAGAATGACGACGTATTTTAGTTGGCGCACATTTCTGGCGGCCAAAAAGTCCTTATTTCCACATGCAGTTTAGAAGCTGATTGATAATGAAATGATTTCATTGAAAGAATGCAATCCTCGAGCCTTATCAGTGTAACATAGTGTTCATTGTAGCATTTCATTTGGACAGTTGGTACTTTTCTGTTATCATCGCACCACCCTTTTCTGAACTTTATTGCTTTTCTCACCATTTGGCTTGGCAGCTTTTCAATTCCTTCAATTAGTTCACATTTCCAATCGTTCATGAAATGCTTTTTATTCATCCACTCAAGCTCAAATGCATTTTTTTTTTAACTTGTAGTGGATGACACTGGACGTTAATGCAGTGTTTTCAAATATTATTTCAGTAATTAAATTTAATTAATTCATTTTAGTTTTTTTTTTTTAGATTTAAGTTGCATGTATCTACCCATAGATGGTGCCAGATAAACTTAACAAAATGAATGAAAATTATTTATAAAGGACTTTCTGCAATATAGTGAAAAAAAAAGTAGAATTGACTTAAAATTTTTGTTTTTTATATTATTTAATGAAAATCTTAGAAATTTAGAATCTCAACATTAATTTTTTATCGCGAATTGCATCAAACGACTTGTGACTTGTTATATTATAATTGACAATGTTTTGGAGGTGTTGACGTAAATTAATGGAAACCACCACATGGATTCTAACTCAACCCCGAAATGACACTACCTACTCAAATCAAGGCAAGCTGCACGTTAAAGATTTTCCATTTCATGCCTAGAATCTAAAACTTATTGCAATTATATATATATGTATATATATATATATATATATATATATATATATATATATATATATATATATATATATATATATATATATATAATTGCATGCTTAGACAAGACATGGATCCTCGCTCTTGCAATTTAAATTGGCAATTCGGCCCCAATGGACGCTTTGCTAACGGAAAAGTGCCAATTTTACTTTGTTGTTGTTCTGTTGAATTTCTTTTTTACTACTTGATTGAAAATGTATGTCAAAGAAAATACAATTTCTACCTCTGAATTTCTATTGCACAAAATGTTTTTTTTTTTTTTTTTACGTGTCCAATAATGCATTTATTCTATGGATTTATATAGCTGAATAGTTTTGCCCCTCACTATAAAATTTCTCCTTTTTTTTAAATTTATCATACAAAAGATTGTTTAAATTTGAAAATCAAATGCCCCAAAACGTCTTTGGGGTTCAGTTAAATATAAGAGTAATAAGTTACAATCAAGCTCTATTTGATTTTTAAATAATAAATTTGTTCTCTACTATTACGATTTAAATTTCTTAAGGTGACAAATTCACACAAAAAAAGTACAAAGGAAGTCTCTTCAGGATTTTAAATTGCGTTAATTATTGTCTAAAATACCTCAAACGAAAAACAAAATTATACACTTAATCTTTATTTATTTCATAAATGATAAATGCATTAATAATAAATAATGCATGTAGATAATGCTATTTTGTTACTTACAAAGACAATGAAATACAAATCTTTTATTAATAAAAAGAAAATGCCAAAAATGCTTATAATTTACAATGATAATTGATTGCAAATGTTTAATTAAACACTAATGTTAAGTAAGAAATCTAAGCATTTTTTTAAGGGCTTGTATTAGAAAATTTGATTTTTGATTTATATAAAATTTTGTTATTTCTTTTTATTTATTTATTATTAAAGCAATAAGAGAGGTGAAATTTGCTTCCATTTTCAGTTAAATTTACTTAAACAAATTATGTTTCTTTCTTTATTTATGTGTGTATCAGCTTTTGAGCAATTTCTGCTCCAAAATAAATCCAAAGAATAAAAGTTGCAATGCTTTTTATACATATTTTTTTATGTTGTGATTTGTATTTGAGTGTAAATACGTGTAATTTTTTTCGTGTTTTTGTACATAACTGTTTTAGATCTGTTCTTATGTAATCTATAGTTCTGTATTGTTAATGTAAATATGCAATAAAAAGTGAACTGAATTATGAATTATAATCTTTCTTTCTGTTAATTGGACCGCATCATTGTGAACATTTGCTGTTATCTATGGGATGAAAACAACAAGATATAATAAACAATTCTTAGCCTAAAATACATGAAATAAACCGTCCTTGTCATTTAACCTATTTAGTTTTTAGTCGTTTCTCAATCCAATTTAATTTTTCTCCACAGTAACATTCACCTATAGCTACGTTGACGTAGCTTCCGACGGAGTTGAATACTATAAATAAGCCCTGGAATGCACATTTGAAGTCATGGTTTCTAAGGCGCCTAATGAAATCTCTGGTACTCCAAACAGTTCGAAACCACGCTCTTGCCTAAAATTTTTTTTTTTAAACATAAAAAAAAAATTATTTTATTACGCTCTTCAGCTTTCGAAAATTAATATATTTTTTTTAAATCATGTCAAAATTTCAAGAAATTGACTATGCAAATGGTTAGCGATAAGTCATGGTGGCAGAGAGGTCTAAGGCGCCTAATGAAATCTCTGGTACTCCAAACAGTTCGAAACCACGCTCTTGCCTAAAATTTTTTTTTTTTTTTTTAACATAAAAAAAAAATATTTTATTACGCTCTTCAGCTTTCGAAAATTAATATATTTTTTTTAAATCATGTCAAAATTTCAAGAAATTGACTATGCAAATGGTTAGCGATCAATCCAATTTAATTTTTCTCCACAGTAACATTCACCTATAGCTACGTTGACGTAGCTTCCGACGGGAGTTGAATACTATAAATAAGCCCTGGAATGCACATGTTGAGAAGTCATGGTGGCAGAGAGGTCTAAGGCGCCTAATGAAATCTCTGGTACTCCAAACAGTTCGAAACCACGCTCTTGCCTAAAATTTTTTTTTTTTTAAACATAAAAAAAAAATATTTTATTACGCTCTTCAGCTTTCGAAAATTAATATATTTTATTTAAATCATGTCAAAATTTCAAGAAATTGACTATGCAAATGGTTAGCGATCAATCCAATTTAATTTTTCTCCACAGTAACATTCACCTATAGCTACGTTGACGTAGCTTCCGACGGGAGTTGAATACTATAAATAAGCCCTGGAATGCACATGTTGAGAAGTCATGGTGGCAGAGAGGTCTAAGGCGCCTAATGAAATCTCTGGTACTCCAAACAGTTCGAAACCACGCTCTTGCCTAAAATTTTTTTTTTTTTTTTAAATAAAAAAAAAAATATTTTATTACGCTCTTCAGCTTTCGAAAATTAATATATTTTATTTAAATCATGTCAAAATTTCAAGAAATTGACTATGCAAATGGTTAGCGATCAATCCAATTTAATTTTTTCTCCACAGTAACATTCACCTATAGCTACGTTGACGTAGCTTCCGACGGGAGTTGAATACTATAAATAAGCCCTGGAATGCACATGTTGAGAAGTCATGGTGGCAGAGAGGTCTAAGGCGCCTAATGAAATCTCTGGTACTCCAAACAGTTCGAAACCACGCTCTTGCCTAAAATTTTTTTTTTTTTTTAAATATAAAAAAAAATTATTTTATTACGCTCTTCAGCTTTCGAAAATTAATATATTTTTTTTAAATCATGTCAAAATTTCAAGAAATTGACTATGCAAATGGTTAGCGATCAATCCAATTTAATTTTTCTCCACAGTAACATTCACCTATAGCTACGTTGACGTAGCTTCCGACGGGAGTTGAATACTATAAATAAGCCCTGGAATGCACATGTTGAGAAGTCATGGTGGCAGAGAGGTCTAAGGCGCCTAATGAAATCTCTGGTACTCCAAACAGTTCGAAACCACGCTCTTGCCTAAAATTTTTTTTTTTTTAAACATAAAAAAAAATTTTATTACGCTCTTCAGCTTTCGAAAATTAATATATTTTATTTAAATCATGTCAAAATTTCAAGAAATTGACTATGCAAATGGTTAGCGATCAATCCAATTTAATTTTTTCTCCACAGTAACATTCACCTATAGCTACGTTGACGTAGCTTCCGACGGGAGTTGAATACTATAAATAAGCCCTGGAATGCACATGTTGAGAAGTCATGGTGGCAGAGAGGTCTAAGGCGCCTAATGAAATCTCTGGTACTCCAAACAGTTCGAAACCACGCTCTTGCCTAAAATTTTTTTTTTTTTTTTTTAAACATAAAAAAAAAAATTATTTTATTACGCTCTTCAGCTTTCGAAAATTAATATATTTTATTTAAATCATGTCAAAATTTCAAGAAATTGACTATGCAAATGGTTAGCGATCAATCCAATTTAATTTTTTTCTCCACAGTAACATTCACCTATAGCTACGTTGACGTAGCTTCCGACGGGAGTTGAATACTATAAATAAGCCCTGGAATGCACATGTTGAGAAGTCATGGTGGCAGAGAGGTCTAAGGCGCCTAATGAAATCTCTGGTACTCCAAACAGTTCGAAACCACGCTCTTGCCTAAAATTTTTTTTTTTTTAAACATAAAAAAAAAATTATTTTATTACGCTCTTCAGCTTTCGAAAATTAATATATTTTATTTAAATCATGTCAAAATTTCAAGAAATTGACTATGCAAATGGTTAGCGATCAATCCAATTTAATTTTTTCTCCACAGTAACATTCACCTATAGCTACGTTGACGTAGCTTCCGACGGGAGTTGAATACTATAAATAAGCCCTGGAATGCACATGTTGAGAAGTCATGGTGGCAGAGAGGTCTAAGGCGCCTAATGAAATCTCTGGTACTCCAAACAGTTCGAAACCACGCTCTTGCCTAAAATTTTTTTTTTTAAATAAAAAAAAAAATTTTTATTACGCTCTTCAGCTTTCGAAAATTAATATATTTTATTTAAATCATGTCAAAATTTCAAGAAATTGACTATGCAAATGGTTAGCGATCAATCCAATTTAATTTTTCTCCACAGTAACATTCACCTATAGCTACGTTGACGTAGCTTCCGACGGGAGTTGAATACTATAAATAAGCCCTGGAATGCACATGTTGAGAAGTCATGGTGGCAGAGAGGTCTAAGGCGCCTAATGAAATCTCTGTACTCCAAACAGTTCGAAACCACGCTCTTGCCTAAAATTTTTTTTTTTTTTTTAATATAAAAAAAAAAATTTTTTATTACGCTCTTCAGCTTTCGAAAATTAATATATTTTTTTTAAATCATGTCAAAATTTCAAGAAATTGACTATGCAAATGGTTAGCGATCAATCCAATTTAATTTTTTTCTCCACAGTAACATTCACCTATAGCTACGTTGACGTAGCTTCCGACGGGAGTTGAATACTATAAATAAGCCCTGGAATGCACATGTTGAGAAGTCATGGTGGCAGAGAGGTCTAAGGCGCCTAATGAAATCTCTGGTACTCCAAACAGTTCGAAACCACGCTCTTGCCTAAAATTTTTTTTTTTTTTAAACATAAAAAAAAAAAATTTTATTACGCTCTTCAGCTTTCGAAAATTAATATATTTTATTTAAATCATGTCAAAATTTCAAGAAATTGACTATGCAAATGGTTAGCGATCAATCCAATTTAATTTTTCTCCAGTAACATTCACCTATAGCTACGTTGACGTAGCTTCCGACGGAGTTGAATACTATAAATAAGCCCTGGAATGCACATGTTGAGAAGTCATGGTGGCAGAGAGGTCTAAGGCGCCTAATGAAATCTCTGGTACTCCAAACAGTTCGAAACCACGCTCTTGCCTAAAATTTTTTTTTTTTTTTTAAACATAAAAAAAAAATATTTTATTACGCTCTTCAGCTTTCGAAAATTAATATATTTTATTTAAATCATGTCAAAATTTCAAGAAATTGACTATGCAAATGGTTAGCGATCAATCCAATTTAATTTTTCTCCACAGTAACATTCACCTATAGCTACGTTGACGTAGCTTCCGACGGGAGTTGAATACTATAAATAAGCCCTGGAATGCACATGTTGAGAAGTCATGGTGGCAGAGAGGTCTAAGGCGCCTAATGAAATCTCTGGTACTCCAAACAGTTCGAAACCACGCTCTTGCCTAAAATTTTTTTTTTTTTTAAACATAAAAAAAAAAAAAAATTTTTTATTACGCTCTTCAGCTTTCGAAAATTAATATATTTTATTTAAATCATGTCAAAATTTCAAGAAATTGACTATGCAAATGGTTAGCGATCAATCCAATTTAATTTTTTCTCCACAGTAACATTCACCTATAGCTACGTTGACGTAGCTTCCGACGGGAGTTGAATACTATAAATAAGCCCTGGAATGCACATGTTGAGAAGTCATGGTGGCAGAGAGGTCTAAGGCGCCTAATGAAATCTCTGGTACTCCAAACAGTTCGAAACCACGCTCTTGCCTAAATTTTTTTTAAACATAAAAAAAAAAAATTTTATTACGCTCTTCAGCTTTTCGAAAATTAATATATTTTTTTAAATCATGTCAAAA
This sequence comes from Caerostris extrusa, assembly GCA_021605095.1. NCBI lineage: Eukaryota > Metazoa > Arthropoda > Arachnida > Araneae > Araneidae > Caerostris > Caerostris extrusa. The sequence continues at coordinate 13,350 of BPLR01010235.1, read as the reverse complement.
TTTCAAGAAATTGACTATGCAAATGGTTAGCGATCAATCCAATTTAATTTTTTCTCCACAGTAACATTCACCTATAGCTACGTTGACGTAGCTTCCGACGGAGTTGAATACTATAAATAAGCCCTGGAATGCACATGTTGAGAAGTCATGGTGGCAGAGAGGTCTAAGGCGCCTAATGAAATCTCTGGTACTCCAAACAGTTCGAAACCACGCTCTTGCCTAAAATTTTTTTTTTTTTTTTTTAAACATAAAAAAAAAATTATTTTATTACGCTCTTCAGCTTTCGAAAATTAATATATTTTATTTAAATCATGTCAAAATTTCAAGAAATTGACTATGCAAATGGTTAGCGATCAATCCAATTTAATTTTTTTCTCCACAGTAACATTCACCTATAGCTACGTTGACGTAGCTTCCGACGGGAGTTGAATACTATAAATAAGCCCTGGAATGCACATGTTGAGAAGTCATGGTGGCAGAGAGGTCTAAGGCGCCTAATGAAATCTCTGGTACTCCAAACAGTTCGAAACCACGCTCTTGCCTAAAATTTTTTTTTTTTTTAAATATAAAAAAAAATTATTTTATTACGCTCTTCAGCTTTCGAAAATTAATATATTTTATTTAAATCATGTCAAAATTTCAAGAAATTGACTATGCAAATGGTTAGCGATCAATCCAATTTAATTTTTCTCCACAGTAACATTCACCTATAGCTACGTTGACGTAGCTTCCGACGGGAGTTGAATACTATAAATAAGCCCTGGAATGCACATGTTGAGAAGTCATGGTGGCAGAGAGGTCTAAGGCGCCTAATGAAATCTCTGGTACTCCAAACAGTTCGAAACCACGCTCTTGCCTAAAATTTTTTTTTTTAAACATAAAAAAAAAAAATTATTTTTTATTACTCTTCAGCTTTCGAAAATTAATATATTTTATTTAAATCATGTCAAAATTTCAAGAAATTGACTATGCAAATGGTTAGCGATCAATCCAATTTAATTTTTCTCCACAGTAACATTCACCTATAGCTACGTTGACGTAGCTTCCGACGGGAGTTGAATACTATAAATAAGCCCTGGAATGCACATGTTGAGAAGTCATGGTGGCAGAGAGGTCTAAGGCGCCTAATGAAATCTCTGGTACTCCAAACAGTTCGAAACCACGCTCTTGCCTAAAATTTTTTTTTTTTTTTTAAATATAAAAAAAAAAAATTATTTTATTACGCTCTTCAGCTTTCGAAAATTAATATATTTTTTTTAAATCATGTCAAAATTTCAAGAAATTGACTATGCAAATGGTTAGCGATCAATCCAATTTAATTTTTTCTCCACAGTAACATTCACCTATAGCTACGTTGACGTAGCTTCCGACGGGAGTTGAATACTATAAATAAGCCCTGGAATGCACATGTTGAGAAGTCATGGTGGCAGAGAGGTCTAAGGCGCCTAATGAAATCTCTGGTACTCCAAACAGTTCGAAACCACGCTCTTGCCTAAAATTTTTTTTTTTTTATAAAAAAAAAAAATTTTTATTACGCTCTTCAGCTTTCGAAAATTAATATATTTTATTTAAATCATGTCAAAATTTCAAGAAATTGACTATGCAAATGGTTAGCGATCAATCCAATTTAATTTTTTCTCCACAGTAACATTCACCTATAGCTACGTTGACGTAGCTTCCGACGGGAGTTGAATACTATAAATAAGCCCTGGAATGCACATGTTGAGAAGTCATGGTGGCAGAGAGGTCTAAGGCGCCTAATGAAATCTCTGGTACTCCAAACAGTTCGAAACCACGCTCTTGCCTAAAATTTTTTTTTTTTTTTTAACATAAAAAAAAAAATATTTTTTATTACGCTCTTCAGCTTTCGAAAATTAATATATTTTTTTAAATCATGTCAAAATTTCAAGAAATTGACTATGCAAATGGTTAGCGATCAATCCAATTTAATTTTTCTCCACAGTAACATTCACCTATAGCTACGTTGACGTAGCTTCCGACGGGAGTTGAATACTATAAATAAGCCCTGGAATGCACATGTTGAGAAGTCATGGTGGCAGAGAGGTCTAAGGCGCCTAATGAAATCTCTGGTACTCCAAACAGTTCGAAACCACGCTCTTGCCTAAAATTTTTTTTTTTTTTAAAAAAAAATTATTTTTTATTACGCTCTTCAGCTTTCGAAAATTAATATATTTTATTTAAATCATGTCAAAATTTCAAGAAATTGACTATGCAAATGGTTAGCGATCAATCCAATTTAATTTTTTTCTCCACAGTAACATTCACCTATAGCTACGTTGACGTAGCTTCCGACGGGAGTTGAATACTATAAATAAGCCCTGGAATGCACATGTTGAGAAGTCATGGTGGCAGAGAGGTCTAAGGCGCCTAATGAAAATCTCTGGTACTCCAAACAGTTCGAAACCACGCTCTTGCCTAAAATTTTTTTTTTTTTTTTTTTTGAAACATAAAAAAAAAATTATTTTATTACGCTCTTCAGCTTTCGAAAATTAATATATTTTATTTAAATCATGTCAAAATTTCAAGAAATTGACTATGCAAATGGTTAGCGATCAATCCAATTTAATTTTTTCTCCACAGTAACATTCACCTATAGCTACGTTGACGTAGCTTCCGACGGGAGTTGAATACTATAAATAAGCCCTGAATGCACATGTTGAGAAGTCATGGTGGCAGAGAGGTCTAAGGCGCCTAATGAAATCTCTGGTACTCCAAACAGTTCGAAACCACGCTCTTGCCTAAAATTTTTTTTTTTTTTTAAACATAAAAAAAAAAAAATATTTTATTACGCTCTTCAGCTTTCGAAAATTAATATATTTTTTTTAAATCATGTCAAAATTTCAAGAAATTGACTATGCAAATGGTTAGCGATCAATCCAATTTAATTTTTTCTCCACAGTAACATTCACCTATAGCTACGTTGACGTAGCTTCCGACGGGAGTTGAATACTATAAATAAGCCCTGGAATGCACATGTTGAGAAGTCATGGTGGCAGAGAGGTCTAAGGCGCCTAATGAAATCTCTGGTACTCCAAACAGTTCGAAACCACGCTCTTGCCTAAAATTTTTTTTTTTTTTTTATAAATAAAAAAAAAAAATTTTTTATTACGCTCTTCAGCTTTCGAAAATTAATATATTTTTTTTTAAATCATGTCAAAATTTCAAGAAATTGACTATGCAAATGGTTAGCGATCAATCCAATTTAATTTTTCTCCACAGTAACATTCACCTATAGCTACGTTGACGTAGCTTCCGACGGGAGTTGAATACTATAAATAAGCCCTGGAATGCACATGTTGAGAAGTCATGGTGGCAGAGAGGTCTAAGGCGCCTAATGAAATCTCTGGTACTCCAAACAGTTCGAAACCACGCTCTTTCTAAAATTTTTTTTTTTTTTTATAAAAAAAAAAAAATATTTTATTACGCTCTTCAGCTTTCGAAAATTAATATATTTTTTTAAATCATGTCAAAATTTCAAGAAATTGACTATGCAAATGGTTAGCGATCAATCCAATTTAATTTTTTCTCCACAGTAACATTCACCTATAGCTACGTTGACGTAGCTTCCGACGGGAGTTGAATACTATAAATAAGCCCTGGAATGCACATGTTGAGAAGTCATGGTGGCAGAGAGGTCTAAGGCGCCTAATGAAATCTCTGGTACTCCAAACAGTTCGAAACCACGCTCTTGCCTAAAATTTTTTTTTTTTTTTTTTAAACATAAAAAAAAAAAAAATTTTATTACGCTCTTCAGCTTTCGAAAATTAATATATTTTATTTAAATCATGTCAAAATTTCAAGAAATTGACTATGCAAATGGTTAGCGATCAATCCAATTTAATTTTTTTCTCCACAGTAACATTCACCTATAGCTACGTTGACGTAGCTTCCGACGGGAGTTGAATACTATAAATAAGCCCTGAATGCACATGTTGAGAAGTCATGGTGGCAGAGAGGTCTAAGGCGCCTAATGAAATCTCTGGTACTCCAAACAGTTCGAAACCACGCTCTTGCCTAAAATTTTTTTTTTTTTTTAAACATAAAAAAAAAAAAAATTTTTTTTACGCTCTTTCAGCTTTCGAAAATTAATATATTTTATTTAAATCATGTCAAAATTTCAAGAAATTGACTATGCAAATGGTTAGCGATCAATCCAATTTAATTTTTTCCACAGTAACATTCACCTATAGCTACGTTGACGTAGCTTCCGACGGGAGTTGAATACTATAAATAAGCCCTGGAATGCACATGTTGAGAAGTCATGGTGGCAGAGAGGTCTAAGGCGCCTAATGAAATCTCTGGTACTCCAAACAGTTCGAAACCACGCTCTTGCCTAAAATTTTTTTTTTTAAATATAAAAAAAAAAAAATATTTTATTACGCTCTTCAGCTTTCGAAAATTAATATATTTTATTTAAATCATGTCAAAATTTCAAGAAATTGACTATGCAAATGGTTAGCGATCAATCCAATTTAATTTTTTTTCTCCACAGTAACATTCACCTATAGCTACGTTGACGTAGCTTCCGACGGGAGTTGAATACTATAAATAAGCCCTGGAATGCACATGTTGAGAAGTCATGGTGGCAGAGAGGTCTAAGGCGCCTAATGAAATCTCTGGTACTCCAAACAGTTCGAAACCACGCTCTTGCCTAAAATTTTTTTTTTTTTTTTTTAAACATAAAAAAAAAAAAAATATTTTATTACGCTCTTCAGCTTTCGAAAATTAATATATTTTTTTAAATCATGTCAAAATTTCAAGAAATTGACTATGCAAATGGTTAGCGATCAATCCAATTTAATTTTTTCTCCACAGTAACATTCACCTATAGCTACGTTGACGTAGCTTCCGACGGGAGTTGAATACTATAAATAAGCCTGGAATGCACATGTTGAGAAGTCATGGTGGCAGAGAGGTCTAAGGCGCCTAATGAAATCTCTGTACTCCAAACAGTTCGAAACCACGCTCTTGCCTAAAATTTTTTTTTTTTTTTAACATAAAAAAAAAAAAATATTTTTATTACGCTCTTCAGCTTTCGAAAATTAATATATTTTTTTAAATCATGTCAAAATTTCAAGAAATTGACTATGCAAATGGTTAGCGATCAATCCAATTTAATTTTTTTCTCTCCACAGTAACATTCACCTATAGCTACGTTGACGTAGCTTCCGACGGAGTTGAATACTATAAATAAGCCCTGAATGCACATGTTGAGAAGTCATGGTGGCAGAGAGGTCTAAGGCGCCTAATGAAATCTCTGTACTCCAAACAGTTCGAAACCACGCTCTTGCCTAAAATTTTTTTTTTTTTAAATATAAAAAAAAAAAATATTTTATTACGCTCTTCAGCTTTCGAAAATTAATATATTTTTTTAAATCATGTCAAATTTCAAGAAATTGACTATGCAAATGGTTAGCGATCAATCCAATTTAATTTTTTCTCCACAGTAACATTCACCTATAGCTACGTTGACGTAGCTTCCGACGGGAGTTGAATACTATAAATAAGCCCTGAATGCACATGTTGAGAAGTCATGGTGGCAGAGAGGTCTAAGGCGCCTAATGAAATCTCTGGTACTCCAAACAGTTCGAAACCACGCTCTTGCCTAAAATTTTTTTTTTTTAAACATAAAAAAAAAAAATTATTTTATTACGCTCTTCAGCTTTCGAAAATTAATATATTTTATTTAAATCATGTCAAAATTTCAAGAAATTGACTATGCAAATGGTTAGCGATCAATCCAATTTAATTTTTTTTTTTCTCCACAGTAACATTCACCTATAGCTACGTTGACGTAGCTTCCGACGGGAGTTGAATACTATAAATAAGCCCTGAATGCACATGTTGAGAAGTCATGGTGGCAGAGAGGTCTAAGGCGCCTAATGAAGAAATCTGTCGTACTCCAAACAGTTCGAAACCACGCTCTTGCCTAAAATTTTTTTTTTTTTTAAACATAAAAAAAAAATTTTTTATTACGCTCTTCAGCTTTCGAAAATTAATATATTTTATTTAAATCATGTCAAAATTTCAAGAAATTGACTATGCAAATGGTTAGCGATCAATCCAATTTAATTTTTTCTCCACAGTAACATTCACCTATAGCTACGTTGACGTAGCTTCCGACGGGAGTTGAATACTATAAATAAGCCCTGGAATGCACATGTTGAGAAGTCATGGTGGCAGAGAGGTCTAAGGCGCCTAATGAAATCTCTGGTACTCCAAACAGTTCGAAACCACGCTCTTGCCTAAAATTTTTTTTTTTTTAAACATAAAAAAAAAAAAAAATATTTTATTACGCTCTTCAGCTTTCGAAAATTAATATATTTTATTTAAATCATGTCAAAATTTCAAGAAATTGACTATGCAAATGGTTAGCGATCAATCAATTAATTTTTTCTCCACAGTAACATTCACCTATAGCTACGTTGACGTAGCTTCCGACGGGAGTTGAATACTATAAATAAGCCCTGAAATGCACATGTTGAGAAGTCATGGTGGCAGAGAGGTCTAAGGCGCCTAATGAAATCTCTGTACTCCAAACAGTTCGAAACCACGCTCTTGCCTAAAATTTTTTTTTTTTTTTTTAACATAAAAAAAAAAAAAATTATTTTATTACGCTCTTCAGCTTTCGAAAATTAATATATTTTATTTAAATCATGTCAAAATTTCAAGAAATTGACTATGCAAATGGTTAGCGATCAATCCAATTTAATTTTTCTCCACAGTAACATTCACCTATAGCTACGTTGACGTAGCTTCCGACGGGAGTTGAATACTATAAATAAGCCCTGAATGCACATGTTGAGAAGTCATGGTGGCAGAGAGGTCTAAGGCGCCTAATGAAATCTCTGGTACTCCAAACAGTTCGAAACCACGCTCTTGCCTAAAATTTTTTTTTTTTTTAAACATAAAAAAAAAAAAAAATTATTTTATTACGCTCTTCAGCTTTCGAAAATTAATATATTTTATTTAAATCATGTCAAAATTTCAAGAAATTGACTATGCAAATGGTTAGCGATCAATCCAATTTAATTTTTTTCTCCACAGTAACATTCACCTATAGCTACGTTGACGTAGCTTCCGACGGGAGTTGAATACTATAAATAAGCCCTGAATGCACATGTTGAGAAGTCATGGTGGCAGAGAGGTCTAAGGCGCCTAATGAAATCTCTGTACTCCAAACAGTTCGAAACCACGCTCTTGCCTAAAATTTTTTTTTTTTTTTTATAAAAAAAAAAAAAAAATATTTTATTACGCTCTTCAGCTTTCGAAAATTAATATATTTTATTTAAATCATGTCAAAATTTCAAGAAATTGACTATGCAAATGGTTAGCGATCAATCCAATTTAATTTTTCTCCACAGTAACATTCACCTATAGCTACGTTGACGTAGCTTCCGACGGAGTTGAATACTATAAATAAGCCCTGGAATGCACATGTTGAGAAGTCATGGTGGCAGAGAGGTCTAAGGCGCCTAATGAAATCTCTGGTACTCCAAACAGTTCGAAACCACGCTCTTGCCTAAAATTTTTTTTTTTTTTTAAATATAAAAAAAAATTATTTTATTACGCTCTTCAGCTTTCGAAAATTAATATATTTTTTTAAATCATGTCAAAATTTCAAGAAATTGACTATGCAAATGGTTAGCGATCAATCCAATTTAATTTTTTCCACACAGTAACATTCACCTATAGCTACGTTGACGTAGCTTCCGACGGGAGTTGAATACTATAAATAAGCCCTGAAATGCACATGTTGAGAAGTCATGGTGGCAGAGAGGTCTAAGGCGCCTAATGAAATCTCTGGTACTCCAAACAGTTCGAAACCACGCTCTTGCCTAAAATTTTTTTTTTTTTTTAAACATAAAAAAAAAATTTTATTACGCTCTTCAGCTTTCGAAAATTAATATATTTTTTTAAATCATGTCAAAATTTCAAGAAATTGACTATGCAAATGGTTAGCGATCAATCCAATTTAATTTTTCTCCACAGTAACATTCACCTATAGCTACGTTGACGTAGCTTCCGACGGAGTTGAATACTATAAATAAGCCCTGAATGCACATGTTGAGAAGTCATGGTGGCAGAGAGGTCTAAGGCGCCTAATGAAATCTCTGTACTCCAAACAGTTCGAAACCACGCTCTTGCCTAAAATTTTTTTTTTTTTTTTTTTATAAAAAAAAAATTATTTTATTACGCTCTTCAGCTTTCGAAAATTAATATATTTTATTTAAATCATGTCAAAATTTCAAGAAATTGACTATGCAAATGGTTAGCGATCAATCCAATTTAATTTTTTTCTCCACAGTAACATTCACCTATAGCTACGTTGACGTAGCTTCCGACGGGAGTTGAATACTATAAATAAGCCCTGAATGCACATGTTGAGAAGTCATGGTGGCAGAGAGGTCTAAGGCGCCTAATGAAATCTCTGGTACTCCAAACAGTTCGAAACCACGCTCTTGCCTAAAATTTTTTTTTTTTTTTTTTTAAACATAAAAAAAAAAATTTTATTACGCTCTTCAGCTTTCGAAAATTAATATATTTTATTTAAATCATGTCAAAATTTCAAGAAATTGACTATGCAAATGGTTAGCGATCAATCCAATTTAATTTTTTCTCCACAGTAACATTCACCTATAGCTACGTTGACGTAGCTTCCGACGGAGTTGAATACTATAAATAAGCCCTGGAATGCACATGTTGAGAAGTCATGGTGGCAGAGAGGTCTAAGGCGCCTAATGAAATCTCTGGTACTCCAAACAGTTCGAAACCACGCTCTTGCCTAAAATTTTTTTTTTTTTTTTAAACATAAAAAAAAAAATATTTTATTACGCTCTTCAGCTTTCGAAAATTAATATTTTTATTTAAATCATGTCAAAATTTCAAGAAATTGACTATGCAAATGGTTAGCGATCAATCCAATTTAATTTTTTCTCCACAGTAACATTCACCTATAGCTACGTTGACGTAGCTTCCGACGGGAGTTGAATACTATAAATAAGCCCTGAAATGCACATGTTGAGAAGTCATGGTGGCAGAGAGGTCTAAGGCGCCTAATGAAATCTCTGGTACTCCAAACAGTTCGAAACCACGCTCTTGCCTAAAATTTTTTTTTTTTTTTTAAACATAAAAAAAAAAAAAATTATTTTATTACGCTCTTCAGCTTTCGAAAATTAATATATTTTTTTTAAATCATGTCAAAATTTCAAGAAATTGACTATGCAAATGGTTAGCGATCAATCCAATTTAATTTTTTTCTCCACAGTAACATTCACCTATAGCTACGTTGACGTAGCTTCCGACGGAGTTGAATACTATAAATAAGCCCTGGAATGCACATGTTGAGAAGTCATGGTGGCAGAGAGGTCTAAGGCGCCTAATGAAATCTCTGGTACTCCAAACAGTTCGAAACCACGCTCTTGCCTAAAATTTTTTTTTTTTTTTAAATATAAAAAAAAAAAATTATTTTATTACGCTCTTCAGCTTTCGAAAATTAATATATTTTATTTAAATCATGTCAAAATTTCAAGAAATTGACTATGCAAATGGTTAGCGATCAATCCAATTTAATTTTTTCTCCACAGTAACATTCACCTATAGCTACGTTGACGTAGCTTCCGACGGGAGTTGAATACTATAAATAAGCCCTGAATGCACATGTTGAGAAGTCATGGTGGCAGAGAGGTCTAAGGCGCCTAATGAAATCTCTGGTACTCCAAACAGTTCGAAACCACGCTCTTGCCTAAAATTTTTTTTTTTTTTAAACATAAAAAAAAAAAAATTTTATTACGCTCTTCAGCTTTCGAAAATTAATATATTTTTTTAAATCATGTCAAAATTTCAAGAAATTGACTATGCAAATGGTTAGCGATCAATCCAATTTAATTTTTTCTCCACAGTAACATTCACCTATAGCTACGTTGACGTAGCTTCCGACGGGAGTTGAATACTATAAATAAGCCCTGAATGCACATGTTGAGAAGTCATGGTGGCAGAGAGGTCTAAGGCGCCTAATGAAATCTCTGGTACTCCAAACAGTTCGAAACCACGCTCTTGCCTAAAATTTTTTTTTTTTTTAAACATAAAAAAAAAAAAATATTTTATTACGCTCTTCAGCTTTCGAAAATTAATATATTTTTTTAAATCATGTCAAAATTTCAAGAAATTGACTATGCAAATGGTTAGCGATCAATCCAATTTAATTTTTTTCTCCACAGTAACATTCACCTATAGCTACGTTGACGTAGCTTCCGACGGGAGTTGAATACTATAAATAAGCCCTGAATGCACATGTTGAGAAGTCATGGTGGCAGAGAGGTCTAAGGCGCCTAATGAAATCTCTGTACTCCAAACAGTTCGAAACCACGCTCTTGCCTAAAATTTTTTTTTTTTTTTAAATATAAAAAAATTATTTTATTACGCTCTTCAGCTTTCGAAAATTAATATATTTTATTTAAATCATGTCAAAATTTCAAGAAATTGACTATGCAAATGGTTAGCGATCAATCCAATTTAATTTTTCTCCACAGTAACATTCACCTATAGCTACGTTGACGTAGCTTCCGACGGGAGTTGAATACTATAAATAAGCCCTGGAATGCACATGTTGAGAAGTCATGGTGGCAGAGAGGTCTAAGGCGCCTAATGAAATCTCTGGTACTCCAAACAGTTCGAAACCACGCTCTTGCCTAAAATTTTTTTTTTTTTAAACATAAAAAAAAAAAAATATTTTATTACGCTCTTCAGCTTTCGAAAATTAATATATTTTATTTAAATCATGTCAAAATTTCAAGAAATTGACTATGCAAATGGTTAGCGATCAATCCAATTTAATTTTTTCTCCACAGTAACATTCACCTATAGCTACGTTGACGTAGCTTCCGACGGGAGTTGAATACTATAAATAAGCCCTGGAATGCACATGTTGAGAAGTCATGGTGGCAGAGAGGTCTAAGGCGCCTAATGAAATCTCTGTACTCCAAACAGTTCGAAACCACGCTCTTGCCTAAAATTTTTTTTTTTTTAAATATAAAAAAAAAAAATTATTTTATTACGCTCTTCAGCTTTCGAAAATTAATATATTTTATTTAAATCATGTCAAAATTTCAAGAAATTGACTATGCAAATGGTTAGCGATCAATCCAATTTAATTTTTCTCCACAGTAACATTCACCTATAGCTACGTTGACGTAGCTTCCGACGGAGTTGAATACTATAAATAAGCCCTGAATGCACATGTTGAGAAGTCATGGTGGCAGAGAGGTCTAAGGCGCCTAATGAAATCTCTGGTACTCCAAACAGTTCGAAACCACGCTCTTGCCTAAAATTTTTTTTTTTTTTTAAATATAAAAAAAAAATATTTTATTACGCTCTTCAGCTTTCGAAAATTAATATATTTTATTTAAATCATGTCAAAATTTCAAGAAATTGACTATGCAAATGGTTAGCGATCAATCCAATTTAATTTTTTCTCCACAGTAACATTCACCTATAGCTACGTTGACGTAGCTTCCGACGGAGTTGAATACTATAAATAAGCCCTGAATGCACATGTTGAGAAGTCATGGTGGCAGAGAGGTCTAAGGCGCCTAATGAAATCTCTGGTACTCCAAACAGTTCGAAACCACGCTCTTGCCTAAAATTTTTTTTTTTTTTTTAAACATAAAAAAAAATTTTATTACGCTCTTCAGCTTTCGAAAATTAATATATTTTATTTAAATCATGTCAAAATTTCAAGAAATTGACTATGCAAATGGTTAGCGATCAATCCAATTTAATTTTTTCTCCACAGTAACATTCACCTATAGCTACGTTGACGTAGCTTCCGACGGAGTTGAATACTATAAATAAGCCCTGGAATGCACATGTTGAGAAGTCATGGTGGCAGAGAGGTCTAAGGCGCCTAATGAAATCTCTGGTACTCCAAACAGTTCGAAACCACGCTCTTGCCTAAAATTTTTTTTTTTTTTTTAACATAAAAAAAAAATTATTTTATTACGCTCTTCAGCTTTCGAAAATTAATATATTTTATTTAAATCATGTCAAAATTTCAAGAAATTGACTATGCAAATGGTTAGCGATCAATCCAATTTAATTTTTCTCCACAGTAACATTCACCTATAGCTACGTTGACGTAGCTTCCGACGGAGTTGAATACTATAAATAAGCCCTGAATGCACATGTTGAGAAGTCATGGTGGCAGAGAGGTCTAAGGCGCCTAATGAAATCTCTGGTACTCCAAACAGTTCGAAACCACGCTCTTGCCTAAAATTTTTTTTTTTAAACATAAAAAAAAAAAAATATTTTATTACGCTCTTCAGCTTTCGAAAATTAATATTTTTATTTAAATCATGTCAAAATTTCAAGAAATTGACTATGCAAATGGTTAGCGATCAATCCAATTTAATTTTTTTCTCCACAGTAACATTCACCTATAGCTACGTTGACGTAGCTTCCGACGGGAGTTGAATACTATAAATAAGCCCTGGAATGCACATGTTGAGAAGTCATGGTGGCAGAGAGGTCTAAGGCGCCTAATGAAATCTCTGGTACTCCAAACAGTTCGAAACCACGCTCTTGCCTAAAATTTTTTTTTTTTTTTAAATATAAAAAAAAATTATTTTATTACGCTCTTCAGCTTTCGAAAATTAATATATTTTATTTAAATCATGTCAAAATTTCAAGAAATTGACTATGCAAATGGTTAGCGATCAATCCAATTTAATTTTTTCTCCACAGTAACATTCACCTATAGCTACGTTGACGTAGCTTCCGACGGGAGTTGAATACTATAAATAAGCCCTGGAATGCACATGTTGAGAAGTCATGGTGGCAGAGAGGTCTAAGGCGCCTAATGAAATCTCTGGTACTCCAAACAGTTCGAAACCACGCTCTTGCCTAAATTTTTTTTTTTTTTTAAACATAAAAAAAAAATATTTTATTACGCTCTTCAGATTTCGAAAAGTAATATTTTATTTAAATCATGTCAAAATTTCAAGAAATTGACTATGCAAATGGTTAGCGATCAATCCAATTTAATTTTTTCTCCACAGTAACATTCACCTATAGCTACGTTGACGTAGCTTCCGACGGAGTTGAATACTATAAATAAGCCCTGGAATGCACATGTTGAGAAGTCATGGTGGCAGAGAGGTCTAAGGCGCCTAATGAAATCTCTGGTACTCCAAACAGTTCGAAACCACGCTCTTGCCTAAAATTTTTTTTTTTTAAATATAAAAAAAAATTTTATTACGCTCTTCAGCTTTCGAAAATTAATATATTTTATTTAAATCATGTCAAAATTTCAAGAAATTGACTATGCAAATG
>BPLR01010234.1:0-36737 GCA_021605095.1 Caerostris extrusa | reverse complement strand
TATATATATACTCATGTTTGTGAAAAATTGCAACACCATGAAGGAATCGTCATAATTGAATGAAATTTAATACACATTTGAGTGGTAGTGGTAAAAATAAATGATTAAATGTTCAAAGCAAACAAACAATAACAAGATATCGGAATGAGTATTTTCTGTAGCCACCACGCGCCGCAATAAAACGTGCTGCTACGACGTGGCATGGAGTCAAACAAATTTTTGAATGTACCTGAGGAATAGCATTCCATATTGTTTATATGCGCACCCAAAGTTCATCTGCAGAAGCAACATGACGAAGAGGATCACGAGCGAGACGCCGACCAACGAAATCCCACACATGTTCAATCGGCGACATATCCGGGAATACGCAGGCCAAGGAAGAAAGCTGTACCTGCCGCGCGTTGCAAAAAGAAGGATTGAACAGTCCTAGCGATATGAGGGCGGGCATTGTCCTGTTGAAATACAGCGCCTGGCAAGCTTTGAAGGAAGGCAACAGCTTGGGGCTGTAGAACTTCACTGATGTACCGGTTGCTGTTCAGATTGCCCACAATTCTTAGCAATTGAGATCGTCCATGATATATGCTATGGCACCCCAGACCATAACTCCGGGCGTTCGCCACTGTGGCGTTCGATAATGCACTCCGGAAGGTGGCGTTCACCGGCATAGCGTCTGACACGAATGCGGCCATCATGGTACCACCAAATTAAAGCGGGATTCGTGAGAAAAATACGACATGCTGCTAATCAGCACGCCAGTCTCTATGCTGAGCGGCCCGGTATTGTAGCCACCGGCGATGGTTTAGCGTGAGAGGGATCCTGTATAAAGGGAGTCCTTGCGCGCAGTCCACGCTTCAGCAGACGACTACGAATTGATGAAGCACACAATGAAACACCTGTAGCTATTGACAGCTGTGCCAATTGTCTAGAGAAGCTGTACGGTCCGTCAGCGCCATGCGGACCAGGTGTCTATCATCGCGACCTGGCGTCACATTTCGGGGTCCACTCCCGGATTTTCGAGTTGTCCGACACTCGTCCGTCCACTGCTCCCAAAGATGCATCACTGTGCTGCTGTTACGCTGCACACGAGCGGCTACTGCACGATAAGACAATCCAGCTTCACGAAGGCCGATGATTCTCCCGTTCAAACTCTGTAAATTGTTCAAATCTCGCTCTCTTTCGTCGAAGAGGCATAAGTAACGAATGAGCTAACGTTTACCACCAGCAGATAACCACCGATAACCATACACGCGTCGCTACAGCCGTCTATTTATTCGGATCCATCCGCCGTTCAGAGGGCGCTGCTCAGCATACGCATGCGCTAATTTGCATTTTTCCTGAAAATTTCAGCTCACTCGCGTAAGTCCTTGATGGTGCTGCAATTTTCACAAACTTAAGTTTATAATATAATTAAAACCAATCGTCGAAGAACAGTGGAACAAGCTTCAGAAAGGACACTATGTTAAATCTGGTGATCATAAGAGTGATGAAATATTTTTCTTTAAAATTTATATTTATAAAAAAATTAATAATTTCGGTATCATATTATTATTATTAGAGTTATTTTATTATGTTGATAATATTAATTGTTATTTTGATATTATAATGTAGTTATTAGTGTTATTTCGTATTGTGTTGGCATTCTTATTAGTATATTTGGTGATAGCAGCCTCACGGGCAACATATTAATAATGCCTTTATTGATATTATTAGTATTATATTGATTATAGTTCCTTGATGTTGCAACTGGTTAAAGTTTAGTTCTGTAGTTTTCTCTTTCATAACTAATATTTTTAGTACTATTATATTTCAAACATAATTAATAAAAAAAATACCAGATGATAAAATATTTTATTGACAAGATGAAAGCAAAATTATGCCATTCTTGATAAGCTTTTTTCAGGAATCTGGTTTATCAAAATCGAATAGATTCCAGGAAGTTAAAAAATAGTTGGATTAAAGTTCTGTAAATGCCCAATGTTTCGTCTGAATTCCATAAAAAAAAAAATTTCAAACAAGCATAACCCCAAGGACTTTTAATGAAGATTGAAGCAAGAAAAACTTTATAACCTAAATTAAAAAATAAAATTCCAGGAATTGAGTTACTGTTTATTAATATATAATAATTTACCACGTTGTACTTATCTTTTGATTTCTTTTTCTCAGTATTTAAAAGTCCGTACAATTACATTTACATGCATTTCATAATTGGACAATACAAAATGTTCAGTCAGATCACATATAGAACTTAATTTTCTTGGACATATCTATTAAAAGTTTGGATAACAGTACAGGTTACAATACTGACAGTTGCACAATAATTAATTCTTTTGATATAGCGTTCCATTGGCCTTTTTTTTTTATAATCTCATTATAAAACAGAACATCAAAATAAATAATGCATGTTTTTGTTAATATTTTATATAAATGGTACTTTACTATTAATATTTTATCGCGATATTTTAATAACTTAACTGCTTAGAAATATCGTTGCTTAACGTTATGGATAGGTGTAGGGTTAATTTCACAGAAACAAAGTTTGAGTCTTCCAAGTGGAATCTTTGAAGGTCAGAAAGAATTCGAACATGCCTTGTTAGAAACGTGTTTCATAGATGCTCAGCATCTTGCCTCGTGCCATTTTGAAAAGAAGGTTATTATTAAATAGCCCTTTTGTGCTTGATTAGTTCATCAGAATGTTTCTTTTAGATATTCCTATCATCCTAATATAATTTTATGGGAATGAAGAACACTGAATTTCCCTTGACAGTTGATGTGTGGTGTATAAGGATTCAACATGGCTAGTAATCCAGACAAATTACTGGATAAATTACCAAATTTTTACATGTTTTTCTTGTGGAGATTTGTCAAATAGCTATATGTACGGCTATTAATTCTGCTTAAAAAAAGAGTTTGTCAGTTCAATTTACCCATCACTCTGAAATGTTACTTCCCTTTTTGAAGAAACAAACCGATGCCATTTTGCTTTTATTGATTTGAGGCCGTTCGTAAAATAAATCTCCGCATTTTATTGTGGAGAACTGATTTTGAATGTCAGTCTGATTTCAGATATAAAAATATGGATTGTATTAAATATAAATGCTGCAGCTTTTGTTTCACTGTTATTAGAGTGTTTCTATTTGTTCTTCGTTCTGGACACACAAGTGAATGCAGCTTCTGCTTGCAATTTTAAGTGAAAGGGAGAAAAAACTTTAAATGTTTGAAAAGTCTATATTGATATGGTTTTCTGTATACTATAAAAATGAGCAGCCTTCTTACTGGGCTCGCTATTTGATTATGACGGTGTTAATCACTGCGCCTCTTTGTTTTGGTTCAACTAGTGTGTATTATTAAACATACCTGTATGGCTCCCGATCGTGTGTTATCTCAATTTTAAAAAAAACGGAAAATATGTTATGTTTCAGAAATTAGAACTAAGTATTTCATGTTATAATAAATTCAACGGCACAAAATATTCTTGCTGGCTCTTAAAAAAACAAATATACCTTCAGACATTAAATAAATAGCAAAGTTTTTATTTACGGACTCTAAAAGTTCCAACAATTAACCTAGTAAATAAATGAATTAAAATAAATCAAGCAAAAGAAACAATGAATTAATTATTCTCAATCGCTGATTTCCTAACTGTTTAAAGAACTAATTCTTATTTTCGAATATTGCAAAAATTAGTCGCCATGCAAATAAATAAATGTTTAGTTTCAGCGGTTATTTTTGTTTACGTAGAAACTCTAATTAAAAACTGTAGCATTTGCATGTGCTGAATTAGAGCCGTAATTCTTTGCATCAAACACACTTTTTAATGTACTTTTGAAGCTA
Organism: Caerostris extrusa; assembly: GCA_021605095.1. Classification (NCBI taxonomy): domain Eukaryota; kingdom Metazoa; phylum Arthropoda; class Arachnida; order Araneae; family Araneidae; genus Caerostris; species Caerostris extrusa. Next base: position 32,906 of record BPLR01010234.1, on the reverse strand, counting down.
ATGCCTTGCTCGAATTCGCGATTTAATGAAATCAAAAATTAGCATAGTAATTTCATAGTACTAATGCAAATGAATGCAAACCGAGTTAATGTAAGAAGTAAACGGAAGATAATGGGCGGGAAACAAAGTCGCAGAGGAATTAAAACATTCCCAAGTTTCATATGTTTTTATTTTTAAAGAAAAAAGACACTTGTAAAAAAAAAAATTCCAAGCTTTTAAGTATCTCGTTAAAATAGCTTTCTCTGCTGGCTTAAGAGATTTCTGAGTTATGAGTGTGAGTGTGGAATTTGCATCATTCTATCTTGCTTAATTCATGGTATTAAGGAAACGTAAATAAAAAAAAGGTATAAACTTTTTGGAAAAAAGGTTGAATTTGGAGATTCTATTTTACATGTAAATTACTTCTCCTTTATTATTATAATTGTTATTTTGTTTTAAGGATGAAAGAATGTTGATAATTTAACAATAAAATGTAGGCATCTTATTATTTACATTGAGCATTGGAATTATTTGAATTAATAAAGAAAATTATATGTTGTATCTAAAATGAGCATTTGTTAACTGCTTAATAATGGTGCTTAACTACTTAAAGGTATGAATAGTTCGTTATCACAACACTTAAAAATTCTGAAAATGTATTTATTTGAAGTTAAATATAAATATTTCTTGTTATAATAAATTCAACAGCACAAAATATTCTTCTGGTACACTGTAAAAAAGGGAAGCAAATATACATTCAGGCATAAAACAAATAACAAAATTTTTATTTACAAACTTTAGAAGTTCCAAAACTGGCTAAGTAAATAAATTGAATTAAATAAATCAAGCTAAAGAAAATTTAAATTATTCTTAATCGCTGATTTCCTATCTGTTTAAAGAACTAATTCTTAATTGCTTTTCGAATATTGCAAAATTGAGTCACCATGCAAATAAATAAATGTTTAGTTTCAGAGATTTTACATTTTGTTTACATGCGAAACTCTAATTAAAAATTGTTAGCCTTTTGTATGTGCTGAATGAATTACAGTCGTAATTCTTTGCATCAAACACTCTTTTTTCATTCATTTTTGAAGCTAAGGCTATGCTAAATTTCATGATTTAATGGAATCAAATTAGCATAACAGCTTTTCCTCCTCATGCAAATGAATGCAAGCCGAGTTAATGTAGAAGTAAACGGAAGATAATGGGCGGAAACAAAGTTGCAGAGGAATTAAAACATTCCAAAAGTTTCATGTGTTTTTACTTTAAAAAAAAAGACACTTGTACAAAAAAAAATGTTTTTTCCGAGTTTTAAAGTATCTCGTTAAGATAGCTTTCTGCTGGCTTAAAAGATTTCTGAGTTATGAGAATGAATGTGGAATTGCTTCACACCTATCTTATTTAATTCATGGTATAAAAAGGAAACTTAAATAAAAAAAGGTATGAGAAACTTTGGAAAAAAGGGTCAGATTTGGACATTCTATTTTACATGTAAATTACTTCTCCTTTTATTATTATAATTGTTATTTTTGTTTTAAGGATAAAAGAATGTTGATAATTTAAAAATAAAAATGTAGTCCTCTTAAAATTTTTATTGAGCAATGGGTTTACAAAGAGATTAGAAAGGCCAGATGCGTAGAGCATTGTGAGTATGTAACAGAAACCAAGTGGAAAGTCAGATGAAACGAAGCAGAATCTAGAACTTCTTACATTGAAGAACTTCAGATACTTTTAACTATATATACGAAACATTCTACCTTACTCGTGTCTAGCGCTCTGGCGCTCGGTGTCAACGGTTTCGGAGAGGTGCCATGGATGTTTGTAGTGGTTCAAAATTCACTTTACGCCATAGGTCCCGGTCTAATATAACTGTAAGAACGCCACTGAGCCCCGTCAGACTTCTCTCTCACCCACATAATTCCATACAGTAAGGGCAATGCAGCTCTAGACACAGCGATGTGACGTGGTGTAGTAGTGGTAGCTGATTTTAGGTCACGCCTCCAGCAAAAAATTGAACACCCGCATGCTAGCTATTGAAATACAAGTCTTAGGAACTTTGTTTTTTAACGTCCTTCATATATCCAGATAAAAAACGTTGATAACTTTAATATAATAAAAAAAGGAACTTTAAAATTTGCAGCTGTAAGATGTTCCATCCCAAACTGGCCTTCTAAAACTAATTTTATTAATAAAAATTTGTATAAAAAATATTTGTTACATTATTTATTATAAAAAATATTTGTTATATTATTTATTATTATAAATATTATATATTTATAAAAATATTATTTTTCATAAAAAATATTATATATTTATAAAAAATATTATATTTTATTTATCATAAAAAATATTTGTTGCCTATAAATAGATTTTTTTTTTTTTAATTTTAGTACTCCGTATTCACCCAAATAATCAAAATACAAATTATTTGCAGTAAGTTAGAAAAGCTAATAAAGTATCTATTTGTTGCAAAAGTATTTGCCAATACGGATATGAAATTCTCTAAATTTTCAACCTTTCTCGTATGGGAAGTAATAAATGATTTTATTTTAGTAACATTAAAAGATTTTACAGAAATATTTTTTTTTAAGTTTTCCAAAAAAAAAAAACTAAAATTATTTTATAACTAAATAAAACCTCATTTAATAAAAACAAATTATAGAAATTTACTAATTTCAAAATTAAGAAAAAAACAGAAAAATTATGATTGTAAAAAGTAGTTTGACGATACTAAAGAATACCATGAGGAAGCTACCTTCTTAGAGCATTCCAAACATACCGAATAAGGAAGAAGTGTGGTGCCAGCAAAATAGTCTCCTCGACAACATAATTCTGTACCAATCAAATTCTATGTGGTCATTCATTATTCACTTGTAGGGTGACGGATTCACCAACTGCAACTGATGAAGGTCAAATAATTGGATCAGGGAGATTGTTTTTGCATAATTGAGTAGTAAGGTGCTCCTTGGGAACGATTATAAGTTACCACAGCCCTCCAAACAAATATTTGCTCACATATGTATACTGGACTTTAAAAAAATTTCTTTCATTAATTTTACGAAAAGAGTCAGGATCCACCATGCTTTCCCAAAGCAAACTATATATCCAACGGAGAAGAGTACAATGTTGATATATCTATCTTTCAAGGATGGGGTGAACCTTTGATTTTACATGTTTTTCTTGTTCCCCCTCCCGTTCGATCTTGGAACCATGGATTGGATAGAGCAGGAGAAAAAGGAAGTATGCAGAGTCCAGTGAAGAGTTCCAGGCAGTACAAAGACTCTAAATTTAAGTTTGACCCTAAATCAAAGACCCTAAATTTTGTAAATATTTGTTATACAATTTTTTTTTTATGTGTTATGTGTTGCAGTTGTGCAGTGATGCCTTTGCAAATTTTAAATAAATATGACAACTAAACATCTTGTTATTATTTTAAGAAATAATTCACTTTCTATTATGAAATAATATTGAATTAAGACCATACCCTATCTGGCCTTAATTTGTATTAATAGATAATGAAATAGTAATAGGTTCTCGACTCCCGTAATCAGAACTCATCTGTAAAGAGTACAGAACTCTATTGATTTGCACTCTAATTGACATGCGCACGTATTCATTTAAACCTTTCATTTCGGTAGAGTAGTATGAAGGATACACATGATGCCGGGCATTGAATATACAACTCTCTTTTGTGAAAGCTTTTACGTACAATTTACCTAGATACCTGCGATCAGTTGCAATGAAACACAAAATGAATATCTGAGGTGGGTTGGTGTCTTCTTTCTTGATTGTTCTTCATAGAAACTGATTCTGTTCTTAGAAATGCGTTCTATTGCGTTTTTCTAAAATCCATTTTTAAACTCAGAAGGGCTCACATTCCTTCCCATTTTTCTATATAGGATTGAATCTGATTCGCTTTTATTAACCTAATGCTTTTCCAATGTAAATTCTTCATTTAAAATAATCTCGAGTGCTCATTTTGAAACAGGACTATCTCGGAAATTTCACTGCGCAGTTTCCGTTTTTTTCTCTGTAGACACTTTTAAAAACATGCTTTTCGGCCGTGTGTTCAATGATGTTGAACTATAACAGTTCCTATTAATTTTCGCGTGGTATTCTAATACATCATTGATTTTTTATGTTTGTTACGTAATTTTTATGAAAATTTACTTATTATGTAATAGCAGTTTTTTTAATTTTCTTTGATTTCTAAAATCCATTTTTGTGGCTGTTATTATTCGCTCACATTTCGTTATTTCTGAATACAGATCCACAAGCAAGCTTAAAATGTCGGAATCCCAATAACTGCGAAAGCCAAACTGAATTCAAAACTGGTCAAAATATATTGAAAGCACTCGATGGATTTTTAGTCAGAAACTGGAAAACTTTGACTATCAGCGAAAATAATCTGGAGAAGTTCTCAATTTTACTCTCTCCAGAAAACTGTTCTAATCTAAACAAAATGGATCCAAGGCAGTTCCTTAAAGTGAGAAGAAGCAGTTGAACTTCATACCAGATAGTTCAACTTATGTTTTCCAGAGAGAAAAAGGGAAAAAAGGGGGCAGGCGCGTTTTTTGAAACGTGAAAGGAGTACAAATTTTCTGAAGAGAAATTGCATCCCATGTGAGTTGGGATGAAGACAAAGGGAAAAAAAAATTGAAAATAGAGATCCGTTGCGAGTGCAATCAAATAGAAAACGTTTCCTAGAAACTTTTCCTTTTTTTCTAGTTTTCCGTTTCTTCTCTGTTACTTACTATCTTTCTCTGAGAGACAAATGTGAAAAGAAGCAAAACTACTTCGCGTAGAAGCTTCGTCTGTACGGATTGTCATATGGTAGAAGATTAAATTTGTTTCGAAAAAAAAGTTAAATAATTTACTGCAGTACATGGGACGCAGAAAGGTGACCTTTAGCTCTTACTGTAATAATAAAAATGTGCGTTATGTTTCTATTTTTGTCTCCATTACAAAGCATTACAAATTTTATAGTTTCTTAAAATTTTTAAGTAGAGTGATATTGTTTTTCCATACAAATTGTGTCTGGTTTACAAATAAATGATGTATCATAATGTTTTATCTTTCTGTTTCAAATCTTCAGCATCTCTACACAATAAATTTTATTTTATTGATATCGTAAAAATAATATAGATGAAATAGAGAAAATTGCACACATTTATGATATATAACATTTATAGCAATAAAAGGTATGTAGTTTGTATTGTTAAAAGTTAAAATATATATCACTAAACAAATTGAAAGTAAACACCAAATGACTTAATCAAAATAAAATATACTTAAATTGATTAATAATTGATGAATATAATAATTTGTAAACTCTTAAAATGCTTATAGAGCTTCTAGGATTGATATCTTCCAAAAGAATCATTAAAATTTGTGTTTTAAATTTTGGTATTTTTATCGACGCCAATTCAGAAATTTAAATGCATTCATTTCTTGATTTATTAAGCTTTGATTTCCAAACTACACTTTAGTGTTTAAAAATTTGTATATTTTATTCAGGCATATGTATTCAGGAAATACAAAAGAAAAAAACTTACTGAACAAATGTAAAACTACTACTTCCATACAATATTCCAAAGCTTGTGTGAGGTCAGTGAACTATTTATCTGCCCTCCAATGCTCAAGAAAACGACCATTATGGCAGCAGAGGTTTGATTATCTGGGAAGGCATCATGTTGAATGATCAGCACACCATGTATCTTTGAAAGAGGCATGTTGACTGATGTGAGTATTGGGATGCAGACGATTGAACCCTATGTTTAAATTTTCCAGTGATGCAGTAGGTCTTGATTTCTTTTAATGGATGACAATGCGCTGCTAAAGTAGAGCTCATCTGATCGATGATTTTCTGAAAAAGTAAAGTATATTGGATGGATTGGCTAGCCACATCTCCAGACTTAAACCCTCTAGAGCATTTCCGTGAGCTCTGGTGAGGGCAATTGCAGTTTGTGACCCTCCTTCCTCCTTGAACCATAACTTGAAAATAACACTGTTGAACAAACAGGGACCAATTTTCATAAATCGCTTTTATTTCCAGTATGAAATCAAGTGAGGCTATCGACTATACCACCTGTTAAACCTTTTTATTTTTTGTTCGATTCTGTAACCATTGCTTCATACCTTCCGATGGTGTTAGCATGTCACGCATTTCATAACTGTTGAAGACGGGTCTTTTTTATTATTATATCATATTATATTCAAATTTCGTTAAATTCTGTTCAGTATCTAACAAATCTGAAAAAAAATCTTAATTGAACATCACTGCATTTAATTAAAAATTTAGTGGCAATAAGCAGCTGAAATAATATTGTTCACCCTTAAGTTTATTTTCATTAAATCAAAATTCATAAATACACTTTTAAAAGAAAGCAGAACTTAAATTATCTAAAGTAATTAAAAATTAAAATATTTAATACTCCATATTTTAATTTATTGAAAATATTAAAACCCCTTATTTATTTTCTGTGACATTATTAGATATATTATTCGTAGTAGTAGATAGTGTGATATTGGTAGAGAGAAAATTAGTTCTTGATATTTAATTAGTCTTGAAAATCTTATTAAAATAATTCTTGATCTAAGCCTTTATAAGTATTATTCATTCTCATTGAAAAGTTCAAAAATCAAATCACATTAATTTGCTTTAATTGCTGAATAAATAATTTATATTAACTAAAGAAAGGATATTTTTATTCCCACTTTTTACTATAAATTTTGTTTTGCAATTAATTTTTAATTTTTGAATTTGAATATATTTTTTTTTGTACAAGACCTATGCCTTCAAATTTTTAACTGAAATATTTACTGGTAATTTTTATTTTTACATGATTAGTGCATTAAAAATAGAATAGTATTGAATTATAACAAAAAAATTATAAAAGACTTATTATGCACAATTATTACAAGGCTTTCAATAAGGAATTTCAATACTTCCATCTTCATATATCTTCACATACTTCCATATATCTCCCAAATCTCCATATAGTCTTTTCCATATATAGTGCTAAAAGTCATGTGATACCTCCTAATGTCATACAGAAACGTCCTTTTCCAGCAAAATGCAGCAAAACCTACGGGGCTAGACAACAAGTCATCTCAAAATATGAAAAAATTCAGTCATGCTGCCTCTATGGCAGTCCATAATTGCTAAAGTGTTTGCGGTGCCGGATTTTGTCGTCACGAACTTCCTATCACATCATGTCCCAAATATTTTTGTTAAGATTCATATCTGACGATTTAGGTAGTTGAATAATAAATTGTTCAGAATGTTTCTCAAACCAATCACGAGTGAATTTGTCCCGATGGCATAGTTCATTGTCATCCTGAATAATTTCGCGCCGTTGTTTGAGTACATAATTATTTTCTATCAATGATTTACTCTATTTGAACCAGCGAATCTAATCTCAACCAGGTCATACAAAAATAAATGAAGCACAAAATTTAGAATTACAAGACCATCATAAAGCTTTCCAATATCACTGAACCTTTTGCAAATTTTCCTCAATGGATACTTTAAAATTATTATTCCATTAACTTGAACATTGTGAACAATCTTGAGAAAAGGCTAAAGCAGCTACAATTTTGTTAAATCAAATACTTTAAAAATTTTAAATCTCTTTTAAGAAACTTTATGTTAAAATAACAGAAATGAAGGAATACCTAGAACTTGAAAACTTGATTTTTCCAAAATGGAAAAAAATATTGGACTCCCAAACATTCAACTGTCTATTGTTATTGGGACAAACATATTGTAGGATAATAAAAATATCAGACAATAATCAACCTCTTTAGTAATGTCAAAGGTAATGTTTACCTTACGATAATCCCCAAACAACATTAAATGTGATAAACAATTACACTTTTTCGTCAAAAAATGAGAAAATATTTATTGGACAGATGTCAATACAAACAACTAGTTGGGATTGAAATTCAGAAGACACAAGACATTTGTTAGTAGAGTAGTTCTTAGCAGAAAATAACATCCATTAATTAAATAATATATCAGCATTGTCCCAACTTTCGTGCATTGCTTTAGTAAGGGACTGGTCAGATCTTATTTTGGTTTCTGAAGCAGAATTGGCCACAAGATGTGACAGGGAAATTCTAAAGTAAGAAATTCTTAGTAATAACAAATACATACTAAGAAATTATTTAATCTGAAAGAAAAATGATTACATTTAAACGATTTAAAGCAGCGTCGGGGGACATAAGCAATTCTTTAAAGTCTTCTCTCCTAACAATCCCAAACTTATTTGCATATTGAATAATGCTAGGAATAATGCCAACTAAATGAATCTAATCCCATTTTCCAAAAAGACATCGTTGAAGTATGCTCCAAGGCATACAAAAGCAACACTATAGTAAAAATTTCACCCTTACTGGATGGAGCCCACAAGTCGAAATAAGAAAAAAAAATTAAATGCTCTTACAAGAAGAAAGCAAAAATCGCTAGGAGGTGAAAAGATAACTTTATTTCGATTTTTTCCAAAACAAGAGTTACCAACAAAAAAAATCCTTGCAAAACGTCAAGCCTGAGAAAATTCTATTCAGAATCATGTACCCCTTTCGGAAAATCTTTTAAGATCATATTTAAAGATTCCTTTCTCCATCAGAAATCTTTAAAGCAGTAGATAAATCAAGATGTATGAATAACAAAAAATGTTGTTAAAACACTTTTTGGAACAAAATCTATCGAATCAACCTTCAAGAAATTTTTTCTTGTTCTCGGAAATTAACTTCATTTCTAACGAACTTTCTTTTACAAAAAAAGAAATAAAACGAATGATACAAGCGTTTTCAAAGGTAAAAGCTCCTGGATTTCATCATGCTATAGATAATCAAGTTATCAATATTATTAATGATTATTTTCCAGAATTCTTCCATAAACTGTTTAATTCGTGTTTACATTCCCAAATGCCCTTAAAATAGAGTGGTGGTCCCATTTCTTCATAAAGATAAAGACAAAAAGACTTAAAATAAATCTTCAAAAAGAAATAACTAAAGATTAAAAAAATTGAATCCTAGGCACTATAGATTCCATGTTAGATCCGAAGATTATGTGCTCATAGCTTTTAATGAACTTTGCTAATGAGGAAAGAATAACAAAACGTAGTATTTATTTCAATATATATTAAGGGCGCATTTGAAAACCTCAATACAATTCAACAAAAATAGAATTAAAGAAGTCCTTCAACCAACAGATGTTACAGAAACTCTTAACTTAATTAATAGTACCAATTCAAACTGGTGAAGATCCGTTAATCTCACGCAACAAAAACTAAAAGGTTGTCCTAAAGTTCTTGTAGTAGAGTAATAATGTGCAATGTCGTAGTCCATAGGTTTTTAATAATCAATGCATCCAACAGTACATTTGCAAGCTTTACGGAGGGCTTTGCATTTTCTATTAAAAGTCCTACTATATGTAGACTTGAGAAAATACTGTAAGCTATTTTATACTGTGTTAAAAGTATGTTACTCTTACTGTAAGTTAATTTATACTGTGTTACACCCTCTGTATGTTACTTTTATACTGTATTAAAAATATGGCACTGTACTGTAAGTTACTTTATATTGTGTATGTATACAAAAATTAAATTTTTGTTTTTTATATATATATATAGCTTATAATCAAAATAAATTAATGAAAGAACAGTAAAATGAGTTTTAGAAGTAGTATTGTGCAAAAATTTCAGCAGTAATTAGAGAGATAAAATTTTTTCTTTTTTAAATTTATATTTATGAAAGTTTAATACATTTTGGTAGTTATATTATGATGTTGCAACTGTTAAGCTAATTCAGTAGTTTTCTTTTTTTTTTTGTTTAATATCTTGATATTATTAAATTTCGAACATAATTAATTAAATAAAAGACCAGATGACGAAATATTTTATTGACAAGAAAAACAAAATTATGTCATTCTTGAGAGAAACTTTTTTATATTAACAAAGGAATTTCATTCAGATTTACTAATGATGTGTTCGTGTTTGCATTGCATCTGTACCTTTCAGGTTGTTTATCAATATTTTTGTATTAACTAGAATGTATTCTAACAAGTTCCAAAATCCTTTTTTAAAAATTAAGTTTTTGTTTTTATATTTATGCATTAAACATCCTCTAGATTTGACACATAAATTATTTTATCAATAGCTAAATGAAATAAGTACAAGATATACTTCAAGGAGAAATAAATGCGATCAAAGAAATAAAATCTTGAATAGGACAGAAAGCAACACAACTTTCTGAAGTGTGCATTGCAAGACGTTGATACAAATAAATACGCAGTTCTCTTAAAATATTTCTTTCCCTTGTAAAACAAAAAAGTGCACCAGCTCCAAACATGGAAATCGAATTTAATGTTATTCAAAAAGACAGCCAAACAGAAATAACATCAGAATGAAAAAAAAATTTTTCAAAATCACATTTTCTGATTGATCAATTCGAGAATAACGTTTCGTAAAAAACGCATATAAATTCGCAGCAAAATAAAATTATTTCAAAAACATCCGACACGGAATCCAGTTTTGAAAAACGGTGACTTGATATAAAATTTACAATTCATTCGATGCATTTAAAATAAAAATTGAACAATTCTTTTTTTTTTTTTCATTCCTTCCTTTGGCTTTAGCAAGTTTCTTGGAGAAAGTGGCATTAAAGTAATCCTAGATGTTTGAAAGAATCTGGCAGATAAACACAAAGCGTCGCTATTCTCTTACAGCTAGAAAAATGACATTGAGCAAAAAGAAACAAAAACAATATCTTTCCCCCTAGCTTTGGTTATGCAAATAACATCTTCTCCCCTCTCCCAACGACTAAAATCAGTCAGATGATATTCATTTCATCAGAACTTGATTTTCTTTTTCTTCCTTTATGCCTTTGTTAGATATCTATGTGAATATGTACTTTTGCAAAGGAGAGCAAAATAACATCAATTCCTCGCTCTGTGGATGTAAGCAAGTTTCCTTTTGCAAGCTTGTTATTTTGGAGCACAGAAAATAATCAGGTACTGTTTTCTTTCACTCTGAGTGAGAGGGAAAACGCAGAGATTTTCCAGAACAATTTGTTTATTATTCGTATCTCTAGGGTAAACACACAGAACTTAATAAGTGGAAATAATGAAAAGCAAAGTAACTTTTTTCCTTTAGTAATTTGATTTCAGACGACTTCATTGTATAAATGGGAACGAAATAGGCAATCTTTTTTCCTTTTGGAGTCTATATCTTTTGTAACTTAACTAAGAATGTCAGTTAATTGTCTACTAAATAATTAATTCTCATTTAATTTTTGTTTTATTTAGCAAACACAGTTTAATACGATTAGTCAAAACAATTAAAATAATTACTATTAATAAAAGGGAATTTACTTCTTTAGGTTTTCTAATGATACTAATAATTTTTATTAATAAAATATTATATATATATTATAATTAAAACCAATCAACGAAAGAACAGTGGAACAATCTTCAGAAATGGTATTATGTTAAATCTGAGCAGTCATAAGAGTGATGGAATGTTTTTTTTTAAATTTATATTTATAAAAAAATTAATAATTTCGGTATCATATTGGTATTATTAGAGTTATTTTATTATGTTGGTATAATTATTGTTATTTTGGTATTATATTACATTATTTGGTACATAATGTTATATTATTATTGATATTATTTGGTATTAATTGATTATAGTTTCTTGATGCTGTAACTGTCTAGTTTAGTTCTGTAGTTTTTCTCTTTCTTTATTTTGTATTGATCAGATGATAAAATATTTCATTGACAAGATGAAAGGAAAATTATGCCATTCTTGATAAAAGCTGTCTATTTTGAAAAATAAGAAGGAAGTTAAAAATAGTTGAAAAATTTGTAAATGTCCAGTGTTTCGTCGGAATACCATAAAAAATTGCAAACTGAAAAAAAAAATACCCAAGGACTTTTTAATGAAGGTTAGGCAAAGAAAAACTTTATAACCCTAAATTAAAAATAAAGTTCCATTGAGTTACTTTTATTAATATATAATAATTTACCCGTTGTACTTATCTTTTTTAATTTCTTTTTCTCAGTATTTAAAAGTCCGTACATTAAATTTACATGCATTTCATATTACATAATACAAAAAATATTCCGTCTGATCCCATATATAACTCAATTGTTCTTGGACATAGCTATTAAAAGTTTGATAACAGCATAGGTTACAATGTTCTCAATTGTACAATATTTATTCTTTCGATATAGCGTTTCATTGGCCTTTTTTATAATCTCTGTTATAAAAACAGAATATCAAAGTAAATGCTGCATTTTTGTTAATATTTTATATAAATGGCTATTTTACTATTAATATTTTTATCGTGATATTTTAAATAACTTAACTGCTTAGAAATACCGCTGCTTAACGTCATGGATAGGTGGAAAGGTTAATTTCACAGAAACAAAAGTTTGAGTCTTCCAAGTGGAATCTTTGAAGGTAAGAAAGAAATGGACCATGCCTTATTAGGAAACGTGTTTTTTTCTCTCTAGTCCCTCCAGCAGAACATGTTGGCAATTTCCCTTGAGGGTTGATGTGGTGTATAAGGTTTCAACATGGCTAGTAATCCAGACATACTACCAGACCATATTTTTACATGCTTTTCTGTGGGAGATTTGTCAAATAGCTTCATGTATGGTTATTAATTCTGCTTAAAAACAGAGTTTGTCAGTTCAATTTACCCATCCACTCTGAAATGTTACTTCCCTTTTTGAAGAAACAAACCGCTGCCCTTCTGCTTTTATTGATTTGAAGCCGTTCGTAAAATAAATCTCCTCATTTATTGATTAGAACTGATTTTGAATGTCAACTTGATTTCAGATAGCAAAAATATGGATTGAATTGAATGCAAATACTGCAGATTTTGTTTCGCGGTTATTGGAAGTGTTTTTATTTCTTCTTCGTTCTGGACACACAATTGAATTCAGCTTCTGCTTGCAATTTTAAGTGAAAAAGGGAGGAAAACTTTTAATTATTTGAAGAGGCTATATTGATAGAGTTTTCTGTATACTATAGTAAAGTGAGCAGCCTTCTTGCTGGGCTCACTGTTTTATTATTATATTGTTAATCACAGGGCCTAGCTGATTTGAAAGTTATCTAGTGTGTATTGAACATACCTGTAAGACTGCCGATCGTGTGTTATCTCAATACTTGAAAAAACCTGAAAATATGATATGTTTGAAGTTAAAACTAAGTATTTCTTGTTATAATAAATTCAATAGCAAAAATATTCTTTTTGGCACACTGTAAAAAAGCAAATATACCTTCAGGCATTAAATAAATAGCAAAATTTTTATTTACAGCCTTTAGAAGTTCCAAAACTAACTAAGTAAATAAATGAATTTAAATAAATCAAGCAAAAAAAAGAAGCAATTAATTAATTTTTCTCAATCGCTGATTTCCTAACTGTTTAAAGAACTAATTCTTATTTGCTTTTCGAATATTCCAAAAATTGGGTCACCATGCAAATAAATAATTGTTCAGTTTCAGCGATTTTACATTTTGTTTACATGAAGAGAACTCTAATTAAAAACTGTTAGCTTCTGCATATGCTGAATTAAAGCCGTAAATCTTTTGCATCAAACACTCTTTCATCTTTTTTTTTGAAGCTAATGCCTTGCTCGAATTTCGCGATTTAATGGAATCAAATTAGCATAACAGCTTTCCTCCTCATGCAAATGAATGCAAGCCGAGTTAATGTAGAAGTAAACGAAAGATAATGGGCAGGAAACAAAGTCGCAGAGGAATTAAAAACATTCCAAAAAGTTTCGTGTATTTTTACTTAAAAAAAAAGGATACTTGTACAAAAAACCTGTGTTTTCCGAGTTTTAAAGTATCTCGTTAAGATAGCTTTCTCTGCTGGCTTAAGAGATTTCAGAGTTATGAGAGTGAATGTGAATGTGTAATCGCTTCACACGTATCTTGTTTAATTCATGGTATAAAAAGAAAACTTAAATAAAAAAAAAGGTATAAGAAACTTTGAAAAAAAGGGGTTGGATTTGGATACTCTATTATAGATGTAAATTACTTCTAATTTTTTTTTTTTATTATTTTTTTTAGTATTAATTGTAAAAGAATGTTGATAACATAAAGATAAAATGTAGACATCTTAAAATTAATATTGAGCATTGAATTCACAATGAATTACCAAAACGGTTATAATAAAAAATAGCATTTGTTAAATAGTTAATAATGTCTAATTAATCACTAAGCCTTGAATTGTATAGAAAACTAATAATAATTGGCTTTATTTATCAGAGCAAATATAAAAAAATATAGTGACTAGAAAGGCCAGATGGGTAGAACATTGTCAGTATTTAGAAAATCAAGGGAAAGTCAGATGAATGAAGCCGAAACTAAATTTTCTGTGTCTGCCAGTGATGAGTACGGTAAATCCTTGGACGGAAAGGAATTTCCTGGATTTGGGGTTGTGTTTACAAACCACCTCATCAGGGGTGTTTCCTAAAGAAGATGGCAAAAGGTGGATGCAGTGTAGTAGAATATATATAAATATGGTAAATCTATAGAAAATTTATCATCTATAGTAAAGTGAGCAGCCTTCTTGCTGGGCTCACTGTTTGATTATTACAGTGTTATTCACTGGGCTAGCTGTTTTGAAAGTTATCTAGTGTGTATTGAACATGCCCGTAAGGCTGCCGATCGTGTGTTATCTCAATACTTAAAAAAACACTGAAATGTCTTATATTTGAAATTAGAACTAAATATTTCTTGTTATAATAAATTCAACACCATAAAATATTCTTCTGGCGCACTGTAAAAAAGGAAAGCAAATATGCCTTTAGGCGTTAAACAAATAACAAAACTTTTATTTATAAACTTCAGAAGTTTACTAAGAAAATAAATGAATTTAAATAAATCAAGCACAAAAAAAAAAAACAATTAATTAATTATTCTCAATCGCTGATTTCCTAACTGTTTAAAAAGAACTAATTCTTATTTGCTTTTCGAATATTGCAAAAATTGAATCACCATGCAAATAAATAAATGTTTAATTTCAGCGATTTTACATTTTGTTTACATGCAAGAAGCTCTAATTAAAAACTGTTAGCGTTTGCATGTGTTGAATAAATTAAAGCCGTAATTCTTTGCATCAAACACTCTTTTTTTTTTATTTGTTTTTGAAGCTAATGCTTTGCTCGAATTTCGCGACTTAATGGAATTTTCCTGCTCATGCAAATGAATGCAAGCCGAGTTAATGTAGAAGTAAACGGAAGATAATGGGCGGGAAACAAAGTCGAAGAGGAATTAAAACATTCCCAAAGTTTCATGTGTTTTTACTTTAAAAAAAAAAGACACTTGTACAAAAAAAAAAAAAAAATTTCCGAGTTTTAAAGTATCTCGTTAAGATAGCTTTCTCTGCTGGCTTAAGAGATTTCTGAGTTATGAGTGAATGTGAATGTGTAATCGCTTCACACGTATCTTGTTTAATTCATGGTATAAAAGAAAACTTAAATAAAAAAAAGGTATAAGAAACTTTGAAAAAAGGGGTTGGATTTGGATACTCTATTATAGATGTAAATTACTTCTAATTTGTTATTATTATTATTTTTCTTGTTTTAAGGGTAAAAGACTGTTGATAACGTAAAGATAAAATGTAGACATCTTAAAAATTAATATTGAGCATTGAATTCACAATGGATTACCAAAACGGTTATATGTTGTATATTAAAATAGCATTTGTTAAATAGTTAATAATGTCTAATTAATCACTAAGCCTTGAATTGTATAGACAACTAATTATAATTGTATTTATTTATCAGAGCAAATATAAAGAAATATAGCGACTAGAAAGGCCAGATGGGTAGAGCATTGTGAGTATTTAGAAAATCAAGTGGAAAGTCAGATGAATGAAGCCGAAACTAAATTTTCTGTATCTGTCAGAGATGAGTGCGGTAAATCCGCGGACAGAACTGCACTTTCTTGGGCTTGGAGATGGGTTTACAAACCACCCCATAAGGATGTTCCCTAAAGACGATGGCAAAAGGGAGATGCAGTGTATTAGGCTTCCTGTGGTGGACGCTGGTAACTCTGAATCTGCTCTCTCACTGTCTGTCTCTCACTGTCTATCTGCTCTCTCACTGTCTGCTCTCTCACTGTCTGCTCTCTCACTGTCTCACTGTGTGTCATGTCTTCCCCATGTGTATATACATATATACACATGGGGAATAAAGTGACGGGACACGACACTATAACGACATAAACCCATGTTTATTAAAATTAATAGGAGGTAGGGCCTCCTTTGGCTGCGATCACAGCTGCAACCCTTTTGGGCATGCTTTCCACTAAATTAGCCATAGTGGCAAGAGGAATTTCCTTCCAAATGTTTAACAGGAAGTTCCATAGTTCAGGCTTGCTTTTGGGGAGTGGGGTGCAGGCCCTCAATCGACGGTCCAATTCGTCCCAGAAATGTTCAATTGGGTCAAGATCAGGGCTCTGAGCCGGCCACTCCATGCGTTTAACATTGTTGTTCACATAACAATCAAGAGTCCTCCTGCAACATGGCATGTTGCGTTGTCGTCTTGATACCAGCAATCATCCATACCGCACGTTGCCCATAAGGTAGGATGGACATGATTGTCGAGAATATCACAGTATCTATCGGCATTCATCGCACCATCAACCTTCACCAAACTTTACAGTTGGGACGACACACTCAGGCAAAAGGCGTTTTCCCTGGTAAACGCCATACCCAAACACGTCCATCGCAACGGAAAAGGGTAAATCGTGACTCTTCACTCCAAAGGACGCGTTTCCAGTTATCCAGAGTCCAAGTACGGTGGTCTTTGGCCCCTCGAAGGCGCGCTTTCTTGTTGGTTTTCGTAATCAAAGGCTTATGGGCCGCCGAACGTCCAGTGTAACCTAACTTATGGGCCTCGATACGAAGAGTCTTGGTCGAAACGGAAACACATGGGACTTGTCTAAACTCATTAGCGATGCTATCCATGGATGTTTGACGGTTACTTCGAATCTCCCTGCCGAGCACCCGCCGGTCCTTGCTGGTGAGAACTGTAGGTCGACCACTTCGGGGTTTGTTCTGACAGTGTGCCTCAGTCTTGTAGCGACTCACAACACGTGCTACAGTTGATTTTAAGCAGTTACGGAGACGGGATATCTCCCTAATTTTGGCAAGATGCAATCCAACCAACGCACCTTTCTCGAACTCAGACACTCTTCCCGTGGCGGCATCTTGACAAAAAACAACTCTTGTCGACTCCACAGAGTATTTATAGGGATATTGTTGACACGTGATACCTATTATTGCGCATGTGTCAGATGTATTGTCGACTTTTCTACTTTTCGAGGGGTGTTCCGTCACTTTCTTCCAGATAGTGATATATAAAAACGACTACATCTACTACTATATCTACTACATCTACATTTGATATATATATATATATATATATGGTCCTGATGACTGAGTGATTGGCGTTCTGGAACTCGGTGTCATGTATGCTTTTTGTGCTTCGAATTCCACTTTAAACCGTAGATTCCCATCCTAATATAATTGTAGAGCATTTGAAATGAAAGTTAGCGAGCAAGGGCTGCAAACCTTACCCCTAAAAAGAAAACATCAACGCCTCGAATTATGCCAGTAGGCAGACGGAAGAAAAACAAGATATATATACATGGTTTCCTTTTTTATATAAATTTATAATTTTCGTATAAAAATTTATAATTTTAGTATAAATTTGTATAAATTAAATTTATACTTTTTGATATGTAGGAGATTGAATTCTATTGAGAGAAGAATAGGGATTGGCTTTGTGAGAAGCTATAACTGATTCCGGTGATTTGTGAAATGTCTGAATTAATTGAGCAAAGAACTTGCATTAAATTTTATTCGCGGAAACGTATTGTGTATTGAAGAAGACATTCGGTGAGCATTCCTATATCGGAAAGAAATGTTTATAAGTGGTATAAATAATTCAAAGAAGGCAGAGAACGCGTTGTAGACGAAGATGCACGTAAGGAAGCTAAGAAAAACACCTACACTAGACCATAGCACAGAAAACATACATAAAAGTTATTTTTAAATAACCTTAGTAATGTAATCACGAGGATTTAACACATAACATTCTGAACTCTACGAAGCGCAGGCCAATTTTATTCAGCCTGCGAATTCCGTCAAATATTATACCTGAACCAATAACATTATGTCAGGCAGTGCCTCGCAAAACCCCTTATAATGCTGACTAAATTCAAAAGAAGATTTAACTGGAAAAAAACCGAAATATTGATTAAAATGAACAGAACTTTTAATATTTGATAGAAAAAGATTTGAAAAAAACACCTTCAACATCCAAATTAGTATCAAAATTCAAAAGACTCTCTGCATCTATGCCAACAGAGAGTTCCTCTGATACTGGGAATATAATGATTAATAAAAGGGATTTTTTAAGGAACAAGTAACTGCCTTGACGTCTTTATATTAAGATATTTAATATATCTTCCATATACAAACAATTTTAACAAAATAAAATGTATTCACGTTTTGTTTTTATTTCATTCAGAGTAAAAAAACACAATAATGAATAATACGGAGAGGACATGAATTAATTTTTTGTTGTTATTGTTACTAATCCCCCCTGGTGCAGGTAAAACCTACACCAGGTCTAGGCGACTGGTCCATGATTAAAGGTTACTTCACTACAGCAAGGAACCATGAGGCTGAAGTCTTACTAAAACAACACTCTACGATCATATTAAACCGGGACCTACGGCTTAAAGTGGATTCCGAATCCCTACAAATATCCGTGACCCCACCGGGACTCAAACCCATAACACTGTGTCACATACCGCCAGAACGCTAGACACTCGGCCATTCAGACCGAGAATTTTTTGTTAAACTTCTAAGGCTCAACTTGTAATAACAACGACTTGAGTTCTCCGATTAGCTACCTGCATGGCAGATACTGCTTTGATAAATGAATATATAGGGTATGGCTGTAATTACTTGTTGAGAGTTTTCTTAATTTTCTTTCATATAACACACAATATGGAATAACACTGAAAGTTATGATTACATAATAATGTAATCAAAATATTTGAATTTAGTAGACCAAAGTGACTACAACACAAACGACCTGGTATTGAGCAGAGAGGAATTAAATCACTAATCTTAATAAAACATTTTTTAAATAACTGAATTCCTTTTCCCATTTCATATCGATCAAAAGTTCAAAGTTGAAGTCTTAAAGAAATCCATTAATTTTTCTCCACAGTACCCGAGCAAACGCTTCTGAAATCTTAGGGCCCTCCATCAATTATTCATTTCCCCCTGGCAATAATATTCATTTAGGCGATTTGAAGTGTATTGCATGTCTTAATCGCTCGAAAAGTAATAACCAGAAAAATAAATTTTAATTTCCCAGAATTCATTTTCCTTCAGTCGAGTGTTACTACTCAGAAAGTGTGGGAGGGGGACGGGGGTTATGGGGTAGCCAAAAGATTATTTCTTCTAACCTTTAATTAGTATTGAATCTTCTTATCTTTTCTATTTTTGTCCATTCTTTTTCGTAAAAATGCCCGTTTCATTTATTCTAATCGTCTTTACGTTAATGGGCGGCGTATTAACAAAAATAACTTACGTCAAACACCAAATGATCAAACCACAAGATACTATCTTCCCCCATATGCATTACTGGTTGGGAAATTTTCGCAAAACGATCTCGACTCTTGGAGCTAATTAGATTTAACGAGGATAAATTCTGCGAATTAATGCTTTTTCTTTGACTTAAATTTGTTTTTTAACTGAGCCTCCCTCAAATAAAAGAAGCTAGTCTTTTAAATAGTTAAAGTCACAGGTAGATGGTTAATGATAATTTGTTTGAATCTTTAATCCATTAAAAAGGATTTGTCAATGAAAACACTCGTTACAAGAAGGCTTATTTTCTCAGAAAATACTTTTAATAAAACGGAGATTATAATGTTAGTTACTGTTTGATACGAATGGAATAAATTATTTTGTTTTTGAACGATTTCATTTTATCAGGATGCCTAGCTTTAATCCTTTTACGGAAATGACATCTATTAATCTTTCATTTTTATTTGTTTTAGATTTATTTTTACTGTCTTTTTGTGTTTAGATTTAGTTAATTTTTATTTAACTGTATTTCAAAGCATCATTAAATGAAAGGTATATTAAATTAAGTGGGGTAGTGAGTTTAATTCATTTTGAAAGTGCTTGATTGAATACTGATTAAATTGTCTAAATAATGTTTCTTTTCTTTTGTTTAGTGTGACAAAACTGCGCCTTTCTATATTAATGCGTATTTCTTTTCTCATTTATGCTTATATTTTCTAACTAATATAAAATATTTTATAGGTACAAATCTTTCATTTTATAACACCTTAAATTAAGAATTATAATAATTTTAAAAGTTACGCTGTATTTATACAATTTATGGATAATGTTGATTTAAATATTTTCTTACAAAATAACAAACTAACCTTAACAAATAAAACCTGGAATGTCAATTAAACTTTATTAAACAATTGGTTTTTATTTAAGAAAATCCAAGCATTTCCTTTTTATTTAACAAAAAAATGTGCATAAATAAAAAGTAAGATTTGGAGTCGACAGGTTTCAATAAATATTATAATAGGCTTTCAATTGTGAATTTCTATTTGAAAGGAAATTTAATACTATGAAAACTAGATTGCTAATTAAACTTTTTAAGCAAATGTGTTTTATTTAAGAAAATCCAAACATTTTCTTCTTTTATTTAACAAAAAAATGTATAAATAAAAAATAAGATTTGGAGTTGACAAGCTTCAATAAATATTATAACTGGCTTTCAATAGTGAATTTCTATTTAATGTATATGTAGAAAATGTTAATGTATATTACATGTTACAATTTAGAAAGATTTCAAAACAAAGATGTTCAATTGATTAAACAATTTTAATTGCACTTTTTCATATTTAAATATTGGTTTTGTTATAAAATCAAATTTTTAAAAAACATTGATCTATTATGAAATCATGACTTTATAAAGTTAAATTTAATGTTAATTAAAAAGGAATGAAGTAACTAGTTGTAATTTTTGATCACATCAAGGATATATGGCTTTTTACACTGGTTTTAGTGTTTTAACACCTGAACAAAACCCTGTTAAAACACACGCAGAATATTTTAAAATAGGGAAGCTTTTTTTTTTTCCTTCTAATGCAGCTGGCAAATAGACCGTGATCTTCGCTGCCCCGATGTTACTCACTTTGCACTACCCAGAGGGGCGCTTGTAACTTGAAGATAAACCATGGACGCGGAGTAACAATGCCCCCACAACGCTCTACGATCCTACAAGGGCCGGGACCTACGGCTTAAAGTGGGATTCCGAACCACTACAAACACCCATGGCAAAGCCGGGATTTGAACCCGATACCTGTGGTACCGAAACGCCAGAGAGCTAGCCATTCGGCCATCGGCCATAGGGAAGCTTTATATATTAATCTGAACAAGAATATTTTACATCAGTATAAAAATTATATTAAAAGCTGGTGACATACAAGTAATGTTTACGAAAATTCAATTGTTCAAATCATTAATAAACCTCTAATACGTTAACATATTATAAATTACCCAATAAAGTCCATAGAATGCAGAAACTTTTTGTCGTTCAGTAGATTTTGATGTGCAATTTATTTCTGAAGGAGAAATTCAAGCGATATTTTATTTTCATCTGGGTCCTTGCCAGCTGACTGTTTTGCATTCTCATTATTTATGATTTTATGCAACAGTTGAGTTTTAAAATCTGCATTACACATAGAAGAATAACTTAAAAGGAAATATCGAAGGTTTATGCTTTATTTCTATTTTTTTTCTACAAATAATTCATTCAGATTAAAATAATTTGTTATGTAAATAAATAAATAATAATTATAAGTAAGAATAATAATAATAAATAGGTAATTATTTACCTAATAAATTGTAAATAATTTGTTCTGTTTGAATTATAAGTTTTTAATAATAGATGTAACATTTCATTTGATTATTATTATAAATATTAATATATATTCTTAAATTATATTTAAAATAAGCAAAGTAAAACAATTTAATAGCAAATTTTCTAAAATTTAGCCTAAAATAATTATGTTAGTTTGAATAATTATGTTATGCTGAATATTAAAAGTAAAATAAAATTTATTCCTTCCATCTTTGGTTAGCGGAGAAGAAATATTCGGTTTAAAATTTTATATAAAACCCTTATATAACTATTTACATAATTATACAAAATCATATTATATAACGATAAACCTTATCTGAACATATATATTATTAACATGTATAATTATAACATATATTATTGACATATATATATTATTAAATACAGAGATAATCTATTCCTTTGCATTTCTATATGTTCATACTAAATTAACATCAATTGTTTAACTAATTTATTTCATCATTTCAGGGTATATTGAATATTTTTAATTTGAGTATTATAATAAGGATATTTCTATGGATTGGTTAAACTGCTTTAATAAACTTAATATCTCTCTGAGTTATTATACAAAAATAAAAAATCATTGTGTAAGAGTTTTATATGTTTCGAAACATTAGTCTTCTAACTATCACGAAAGTTAAAAAACTTAAATATATTTCTAAATATAAAGGAAATTTTTCGAAATATTTAAAAAACATTTTGATAACTTTAAAATGAATTAATTTTTAATAACTTAGATAATAAATTCATAAATATATCTCTAAGTCATTTAACATTATATTAATGAGGTTTATTTAGATCATTATCTTAAAAGTTTATATAGACCAAGTTTAGACTATTAAAAAGGCTCACATTTAAATAGACTTTTAGTTTAAGTTAAATTGCTCCTTTAGAAATCTTATTTGTTTTACAATTCATCTGTTCACCCAATCATAATTCATATGCATAAATTTAAATAACATTAGCATCATGGTTATTTTTGCAATGTTCTTAAACGGGTACAATATTTTAATGCAATTTATTCGATTAAGAGATATATACAAACAAAATATTCTCTCATTAATTACAATACAAGATATCAAAATATTTTAAAATTGCCATCGATGAATATGACGCAGAAAATTTCATCTCTTAATTTACTAAAATAATTAGATAACTTTTTGATAAAAATGAGCTACAAACTTGCTGTCAGCATTGTAACTCTTATAAAAGTACATGGATTACTAACTGCTTTATTCTACATAATTTGGAAGTCAAATAAAATTTCTTTTCTGAACTCAATTATTTCGAATATTTATTTTAAATTAAGTGTTCAGTCGTCAAAAAAGAAAATTTTAATAGGCAAAGCTCTTTACATTGTCAGGTAACGGGGAACTCATAACGAAACTGAAGTGCTTCTTTTAAAACGCATCATTAAGATAATAAGTTTCATGTAATTATGTGTATTCATGATGTGAGTCCTACTAATGCAAGCTTTTGTGTTCTGTCCTTCCTTCGTTCACTAATAGGTTTTTTCTTAAAATGAAGTGATACAATGAGAAGCATTAGTAATGAACAAAAAGTTATTAAATTTCTGTAAAAGCACAATCGTTTAAAAATGTCTTCACTCCTGTACTCTGTAGCATTTTGCTTAAAATGGATTGATTAATGCATAAAGGAATTTAATTAAAAGATATTTAATTATAATTTAAAAGATGTAAGAGAGAGAAAAATATAGTTATGCAGGGTTTCATTTTGAAGCTTTTAGAACTTTTGTATTGGCTGCAAGGCCTTTGCATCTAAGCATAAACCAGGAAAAAATGAAATATGTGCTTTCCTCAAGAAATATTTGTCAGGATACACCCAATATTACCTTAGGCACTTACACTTTTGAATCTGTACTTAGTTTTAAATGCTTAGGATCAGAAATTAATTGTCAAAATTATATCTTACCCAAAATAAAAACAAAATTGTGTCTACCAATAAGGCCTTGTTTGGGTTAAAAAATCTGTTCAAATCACACTTCATAAGCAGAACAACTGAATTCTTATTATATAAATATATATTTGTTATATTTTTTATTAGATATATTTTGGTCTGAAACTTGCACTTTAGCAAGATCTGATGAGGTCGATTTGGGTATATTTGAGCTGAAGATTTTAAGGGCTATTCTTGAGGTGTTAGGGAAAGTGATTGTTGGAGAAGATGGTACAACGCAGAAATATATAAATGCTATAAAAGACCCAGATATTATAAAATATATTAAGATCAATAGATTAAACTGGGCTGTTCATGTATTTAAAATGAATGACTTAAATTCTGTAAAAAGACTCGTTTTGGCAAAGCCACAGTGACAAAGAGGAAGAGGGCAATCAAATTGCGATGATAGACGTAGTTGAAAAGATTTTGCTGTACTAAAGGTTAAGATTTGGAAGACCATTGTCACCTAGAGGAATGCATGGAAATCTCTTTCAAAGGAAAGCCTTGGCCCACTCTCGGCTATTGTGCTATTGATGATGATGAGGAGGAGAGTTTCAATTATTAAATATTCTAATACGAATTTTAGAAAAACAGCCCTATGTTCTTTATGAAACAAATATTACACTAAATTGTTTAAATATAAATTATTATATTTCAATTTTAAAGACTTTTCTGAAGAATTTAATATTAAAAACTCAGGTACAAATCCCAAATGAAAGTGTTCAATATATTATCATTAAACGTATTTCTCCCGATTCCAAATAACAAATTATTTTTTGAAGATCCAAGATTTTTTTTAAATAAAAATATTTTAATGGCAATAATTTTAAATATAACATATTTCTGAATGAGTATTGAATATAGAACCAAGTAAAAAGTAAAAGCAAAAAGCAATTTATGAGTGAAAAAATTTTAACTCTTATAATAAAAAAAAAACAATTCGATTTCAAATATAAATAGAAAATTTTAAATTGAATACCACTAAGGAAAATAATATTTATCTCTACATAGGTGTCTATTAATTAATTTTTAAAAGTAAGAAGTTTATGAACTGCATACACAAAACTAAGACATATTAATAAAAATAGCTCAACAATAATATTCGAAGACAAATATCGAAGTATCATTGTCAATATTAAATGTAACTCTAAAATAAAAAATCGATATATTGTTGTTTTCCAAAGACGTATATTTAACCTGCAATCCTTCGCCATTGTAGTTACATATAAAGTATAATCAGAGTTACCAAAGAATACGGAAAACTCTCGGGTCTCACAATTAATATATTTTGTTATTGACTTGAATTATGTATAGGAATTTCAATACAGTTAAATCATGTCTAATAACCAAAATTGTTTGAGATTGTCGAATATTGTTAGTAGTTGAAACACAGTAATGGATTCAATATATATAGCCTGATGGGATAACTAAAATATCCCATTTTGATATATTTAGTAAACAGGAACCATACATTTCAATAAAGCTTTCTGTCCTTTTTGATGACTATTCTTCGGGCTTCAACTACACATTGAGAGTTAGTTTCGTTCATGATTTCACGTGTAGTTGTGTGAAAAGATTCGGCTCTTAATTTTTATCTCATAAACATTTAATGATTTGTTCATTATATTAATTAAAGAATTTGAGCAGCAAATAAAAAGGACATCTGAGCAATTGAATTAGTCTGTTTTTAACGATACTGGATCTAAGGGTATTGACATTTTTAGGTAACCACCAATAGAAGGTAAGTTTTTCTAAATTTTTAAAGGCATCAGTGTTTCAATTCATTATTAGAAACAAATATTATGGGGAAACATGAAAAAGAAACATTCAAATTTTATTTGTAATTCAGTGTTGAGCTGGAAATGTAGAAAGAAATCAAAAACAATGAATTTAGTTCTTCGTGGGTTACACAAAGTTTTTAATCTTTCCTCCCAGAAGGGAGGAAAAGTTCAGATACGAGATGCGTCCACCGTCTACCAAAAACAGAGGCCAAAGAGATGTGTTGCCTACACAACAGCAGCAACTCCATTTGGACTGGAATGGCAGAATGCCCTTTTCGTGATTGCTTTAACAGGTATTCTACAAAAATAAATTATTGTATAAGAATTTTATGTGGCTCAAAACAATAGTCTTCTAATAGTCTTCGTAGATCTTTAATCTATGAACCTATAAGTATTTCGTCTTAACCATTCCAGGCATAATTTTATCAAGTTAGAGAAAACACTAAGACTCTCTTCTTCAGTAAAATGACAAATAGCCAGCATGTTTTAATTGCGGTTTATATCTTCTTAACAAAATTTAATGCTTTTATTACATTTGTGTTCGCTGTGTAGGTTTTACAAAATCCCCATAAGAATAAGATTTATGAGTTCTATAATGAACTATTATGACTGAAATGAAATTAATATATCTGACATTTATATCCATTTTTAGTGCTATTCAATAATCTTATGTTATGCAACAAAAAGTTATATTTCTTTTTATTGATATCTCAATTACTATTTTAATATTTATTAATTCTTTTTTCATAAAAATAAGCATTAACAAATGATACACCGATTGATATAATTTTTTAACGATTACGTTAAATTTTAAATTTGTGTATATTAACTTTATACCAATAACTTTGTATCAAAGTGTACTGCAACTATTTAGCAATATTTTTATTGTACTTCACCATTGTATACTAGAAATTCATTGAATTTCTAGTATATATAAATTAGTATTATATAATCTAACATATTAATCAACATAATACATGAATTAGTATTATGTAATATGTTGTAGAGTATATTATGTGTATTATGTTGTACAGTATATTATATGCATTATGTTGTGGGAATATAGTATATGTATATAACTGTATTATTCATTATGTTAGTTAGTTTCTCTAAATTATTTTGATGCATCAAATTAACGTTAGACTCAATAATCAACATAGAGATTTTGCGGACAATTATAGTGATGTATCCTATTAAATGGGGTTAAATATGGTAGTTTTTGTGTACCTAATTAAATGTATGGTCCAAAAGTGATAACATTTAAAAATTTTATCTCTAATATATTGAATGAGTCTTATATTTGAACTACAAAAAAAAGATGTCAAATTATTATGAAATATATTTTTCAATTTTTTTGTTACATTTTCTGATAAAAATATGCTTAATTAAATGCAAACATATATCTTTCAAAAAACCTTTTAATAACGAAATTTTTTTTTTTTTTTAATTTTATACATTAAATGAACATTCGCTTGTTCAGCAAACTCCATATAATTCCGTTTAAAAAGGTGAAATATCTATGGAATTTTTCTTAATGCTTTAAAATCAATGACGAAAGGTCCATGCACTCATTTACAAAAAAAAAAAAATTGGGAATAAAACATTAGCAATGCTCTTTGGAGCTAAGATTTTAAAATTATTCTCCATCATGGACATATAAGATTTTTTTTTATTTTATTTATTTTTACTTGAAACCTTGCACTGTAATAAATCCGTATTCAAAAACGTTTACAGAAAGTCTTAGAATAATCTTTGATGGAACATTTCATTTAACTTTAACAAGGTCTCTGCCTTCCAAAAAAACATAAAAAATGATAAGCTTTAAAGTGCTTCAAACAAAGCATATTTTTCACTTTTCTAAAGTAATCTTTCTAACGGAAGCAAAATTATTTTTTGCGTAGTCGATTAATTTACGCTATAAAAGAGAGAAGAAGAACTGTGTTTGTGTTTTCTCCGTTAAATGTTAATGTGCTGAAGATTATATTATATATATTAAGTTGTATTGTATATAATATATGTATTATGTATTATGTTTGTTAATTTCTCTGAATTATTTTGATGCATCAAATAACAATAAACTCAATAATCAACAGAGATTTTGAGGACAATTGCAGTGATGTATCTCCCATTAAATATGATACTTTGGTGTACCTACTTAAATGCATGGTTCAAGAGAGATGAGACTTAAAATTTACTCTCTAATATATTAAATGAAAATCATATTTATTACTTTAAAGTATAAAAAAAAAGATGCCAAATTAATAATTAAAGTATATTTTTTTTTCAATTTTTTATTAAAATTTCAGATAAAAATATGCTAATTAAATGCAAACATATCTCTTTTCCAAAACATTTTTAATAATGAGATTTTTTTTTTAAATTTCATACATTAAATGAACATTCGTTTGTTCAGCAAACTCCATAAATCAGTTTAAAAGGTAAAATATTTATGGAATATTTTTTCAATAGAGGACAACGCTTTAAATGCAGTGATGAAAGGTTCATTCACTCTTTTCCAAAAAAAAAAAAAATTATTAATAAAACACTTAGCAATGCTCTTTGGAGCGAAGATTTTAAAATTATTCTCCATGAAGGATATATAAGATTTTTTTATTTTACTTGAAACATTGCGCTGTAATAAATCCGTATTCGAAAACATTTACAGAAAGTCTTAGAATAATCTTTGATGGAACATTTCAATTAACTTTAACAAGTTCTCCACCTTCTCAAAAAATAAATAAATAAATAAATGATAAGCTTTAAAGTGCTTCAAACAAAGCATATTTTTCACTTTTCTAAAGTAATCTTTCTAAACGGGTGGCAAAATTAATTTTTTTTGCGTAGTCGATTAATTTAAGCTATAAAAGAGAGAAGAACTGTGTTTGTGTTTTCCCGTTAAATGGATAATTTTATTAAAATGATGATTAGATTTATGACTTGAAACTTTTGTTCCAAATATCGAAAACTAAATGCATGCCGTTAATTATTTTGACATTTTTACCTTTATTATCAAACTATTTTGGGTGATGTGTATTTTTAAAATTTAATATTTCATGATCTAATACATAACTTAGGCAAAAAATACTCATCGATCATATATAAGTTAAGATAATTTTTTTAAAAATGGTGCATTAACATGCTGTTTTTATTTTTTTTTTTAAATATTATTTTATTTTTAATTTTTAATCATTCATAATATTGAAATCAATAATTAACATTGAATGAAATAATACAAGAAAAGTAAGCTAATACGTAATTGTCAAATGTTTTTTATGTTCATTTTTACATATTAATTTATATTAATATCCAAAACTCCTATTTATCAGGTCAAAAGGATAGAAAAAATAAAAAGTATTAACTTATTTATTAAAAGTTAATACGTAAAATGTTATAATGCGTTATACTCTTTTTATGTTCTGCGCCTAAGGCACCATCGCATACAAGAAATTCATTGAATTTCTGAAAATAACACATTTTCCTATTATAGTGCATGTTTCTTTACACTAACATATTACATAATACAAATTTATAAGTTAGTTTTTCAAATATTTTGATGCATGGAAATTAACAATATACTCAATAATCCGCTGCGAGATTTTGTTGACAATTATCCCATTAAATATTTTAGTTTAGTGTATTTACTTAAATATATGTTCCAAAAGGGATTACTCTTTAATTATAAAAGAAATTATATTTGAGTTGCAAAAAAGAAAAGATCTCAAATTAATTATGAAAGTATATTTTCCAATTTTTTTTTAATTAAATTTCAGATAAAAATATGGATTAAATGTAAACATATTTCTTTTCAAAAACATTTTTAATAATGAGATTTTTTTCAAAATTTCACACATTAAATGAACATTCGCTTGTTCAGCAAACTCCATATAATTCATTTTTAAAAAGATAAAATATCTATGGAATTTTTCTTCAACAAAAAGGATAAGGCTTTAAATGCAATGGCGAAAGGTTCATGCACTCTTCTCAAAAAAAAAAATAGGAATAAAACACTTAGCAATGCTCTTTGGAGCGAAGATTTTAAAATTATTCTCCATCATGGAACATATAAAGATTTTTTTTTATTTTATTTATTTTACTGAAACCTTGCACTGTCATAAATTCAAAGTATTCGAAAACGTTTTACCGAAAGTCTTAGAATAATCTTTGATGGAACATTTCAATTAACTTTAACAAGGTCTCTGCCTTCTCAAAAAAAAATAATAAATAAATAAATGATAAGCTATAAAGTGCTTCAAACAAAGCATATTTTTCACTTTCTAAAAGTAATCCTTCTACCACATAGGGTATTTAAATTAATTTTTGCACAGTCGATTAATTTCCGCTTTAAAAGAGAGAAGAGAACTGTGTTTGTGTTTTCCCGTTAAATGGATAATTTTATTAAAATGATTAAGATTTATGACTTGAAACTTTTGTTCCAAATATCGAAAACTAAATGCAACCATTAATTATTTTGACATTTTACCTTTATTATCAAACTATTTTGGGGATACGTATTTTTAAAATTTAATATTTCATGATCTAATGCACATAACTTAACATAAAAAATACTCATCGATCATATATAAGTTAAGATAATTTTTAAAAAATGGTTGCATTAACAAGCAGTTTTACTTTTTTTTATATTATTACTTGGACTTATTTTAATTTTTAATCATTCATAATATTGAAATCAATAATTAATATTGAATGAAATTATACAGAAAAGTAAATAATACATAATTGTCAAGAATATTTTTACATATTAATTTATATTAATATCCAAAACTCCTATTTATCATGTCAAGGATAGAAAAATAAAAGTATTAACTTATTTATTAAAAGTTAATACATAAAATGTTATAATGCGTTATACTCTTTTTTTATGTTATGCCTAAGTCACCATCGCATACAAAAATTCATTGAATTTCTGCAAATAACACTTTTTCCTATTATAGTGCATGTTTTTACACTAACGTATTACATTAATGCCAATTTATAAGTTAGTTTTTTTCAAATATTTTGATGCATAAATTAACAATACTTACTCCAGCCATCCATGCGAGATTTTGTTGATGATTATCCCATTAAAATATGGTAGTTTAGTGTATTTACTTAAATATTTGTTCAAAGAAAGGGATTACTTTCTAATATATAAAATGAAATTATATTTGAGTTACAAAAAAGAAAAGATATCAAATTAATTATGAAGGAGTATATTTTCCAATTTTTAAATAAATTTCAGATAAAATATATGAATTAAATGCAAACTTATTTCTTTTTCAAAAACATTTTTAATGATGAGATTTTTTTCAAAATTTAACACATTAAATGAACATTCGCTTGTTCAGCAAACTCCATATAATTCAGTTTAAAAGATAAAATGTCGATGGAATTTTTTCTTCAACAAGGATAAGGCTTTAAATGCAATGGCGAAAGGTTCATGCACTCTTCTCAAAAAAAAAAAAATTAGGGCCAAAACACTTAGCATTGCTCTTTGGAGCGAAGATTTTAAAATTATTCTCCATGAAGGATATATAAGATTTTTTTATTTTACTTGAAACATTGCGCTGTAA
Organism: Caerostris extrusa; assembly: GCA_021605095.1. NCBI lineage: Eukaryota > Metazoa > Arthropoda > Arachnida > Araneae > Araneidae > Caerostris > Caerostris extrusa. Next base: position 1,620 of record BPLR01010234.1, on the reverse strand, counting down.
TAAATCCGTATTCGCAAACGTTTAACGAAAGTCTTAGAATAATCTTTGATGGAACATTTCAGTCAACTTTAACAAGTTCTCTGCCTTCTCAAAAAAAAAAAAATAAATAAATAAATGATAAGCTTTTAAAGTGCTTCAAACAAAGCATATTTTTTCACTTTTCTAAAGTAATCCTTCTAACGGGTGGCGAAATTAATTTTTTTTTTGCACAGTCGATTAATTTACGCTTTTAAAAGAGAGAAGGAAGAACCGTGTTTGTGTTTTCCCTGTTAAATACGGATACTTTATTAAAAAATGATTCAAGATTTATGACTTGAAACGTTTGTCATCCACATTTCGAAAAACTAAAATGCATGCCATTAATTATTTTGACATTTTTACCTTTTATTATCAAACTATTTTGGGTGATGCGTATTTTTAAAATTTCCTTAATATTTCATGATCTAATGCACATAACTCAACATGTGCAAAATACTCAATCGACTCGTATATAAGTATAAAGAAAATCTTGCAAAAATGCTGTGGTAATTATTGCTAGTTTGCCCTTTTTTATATTAATGTGGAAACCCATTTTAATCTTTTACCATCATCATAATATCGAAATCAAATAACAAAACAATGAATGAAATTATACCAGAAAAGTAAACTACATACATAATTGCACAAATATTTTTACATATTAATTTATATTTTTCTAATATCCAACAAAACTCCCATTATCATGCCAAGAGGGTACAGAAAATATCAAGTATTAACTTATTTTATTAAAAGTGCTACATCCAAAAATTTACATTGATAATGCGTAAAAATGTCTGCAGTAAATTTCCTCAAGTATTGAGAAATCTATTGTAAAGATCGATTCATCAAATGTATACTTTACTTACGTAAACATGGGATCTTGCCTAATTAAGTCGAGCTTTGTATGAACATATGACATTTACACAATAATTTATTCAAAACGCTATAAAAGCAATGCATCGTATCAGCAGTAGAAACACCAGGTAAACATTTACTTGAGCATACACCTTTTTGTTTGTTTACTTGTTTTGCGCACTGCACCAGCTCTACGCTGTTTTGAGCTAGGAACTACAGTAGTGAAAACCACAGAACAGATATTTGCATCATAATAATGCAAATCATTGCCCAATTAGGTGAAATGATGATGAATTTTTAATATAAACATTAAACATTTTCACTATTAAACACTCCTCAACATGTGTGTTTGAATATACTTGCGGTGTGCTGTCGCGCAATTCTTTGTAAGAACCCATGAATCATGATGGCGGTTGCAACTAACGCTGTGCTGAGTTTCGTGCGGCAATCAAAGTGTCTGATGTTAGTTTTCCAGATTTTTATCTGTATAAAGATACAGCATATATTTATCTGTATAAGATATGCATACATTTACTTCCAAGATACATATAAGATATAAGATACGCGGCAGCAACCACTAAAATTTTCCACAAAAACAGTGCTAATTCCCTCCCTCTACCTAACAATGGGACTCTCGTGTCTTTTGCTAGGAACACGAGGTTGCTAATGTCTTGGTAAAAAGTCGAACTACTCAAATTGCATTTTACAGAACATAAACACGCAAAGATTTACACAATGTTAAAGTCA
>BPLR01010233.1:0-21832 GCA_021605095.1 Caerostris extrusa | reverse complement strand
TAATAATAATGATAGCAGGCTTACATAATGATAATATGATTTTATAATATTATTTTATATAGCATATAATATGCTTACATAATAATGCTATGATTACAAATAATATGCTTAATAATGATAATATGCTTACATAATGGTAATATGCTTATATAATGATAATTCTTAATAATAATAATGACAATAATGATGACATGAGGAGATAATCTGATTAATACACGATTACTATTGAGTATTAATTTTTAGTTCATTTCTTTTATTTTTATTTCAGTATATCTGATTATGTTGAGTGTTGTAATTTTTAGGAGGCAATTGCATGTAGCATTGAAGAATCTCCTTCCTTCACAAAAAAAAAAAAAAAAAATAGTGCAAGACATGGCAGCCAATATTAAAGAAATAATTTATAGAAACAATCACTTAATTCAACCAAGTTAATTGTGTGAAGAATAACCTGTTTAGCAAAAGTAAATAAAATATATAAAGAGACATTATCCGTTAGGAAAACTATAAAAAAAATTGTTTCTTTATACTTTTATATCTTTATAACTGAAGCAAAGTTTTTAAGACTCGTGAAAAAGAAATTATTTTCAAAGATGTGAAAAAGTAATAATAAATAAAAAAAAAAATAATATTCATAATCAATTACAAAAACGGTTTTTAAAAAAATAAAATACGATATTTAAAAAGGCAGGATTTAAAAATAATTTCACTAATGGGTTTCATTTATTTATTTTTAAAGTTACTTAGCTGAAAATTATGGCTATCATTTTAATTACACTTTTATGCTACTTCCTATTTATGGATGAGCCATTTTTTCAACAACATGATTATCTGCTTTGTAATATATTTGAAAATAGAAAAAAGAAATCACAATTTTTTATTAAAATAAAAGTTTCGATCCATTTTATTTTCCGTGTGGAAAAGTTAAATTTAATCAAAGAAATTAATTAGCTAAAGATTAAAACATCAAAACGTTTTTTAAAGAAATTTAAGAATTGATTTATTTCACTGTATTTTTATAAAATGTAACATAGCATCTTTATCGAAAAATACTTTAGGGTTACTATTGGTAAAAAGCATAAGTGTAAATAAATATATATATATATATATATATATATATATATAATACTCATAAATTGATAGAAATTTTCGTTTTTATTTGCACTTAAACTCAACTTGCTACTAAATTCATAAAACAATGTTCAAATAATTTTGTTTTATAAATATTTATGTTTTCTCGATAAATCCGCTTAATATTTTTAAAAACATGATAAATAGGAAATGGTATTATTTTGAACGTTCATGAAATATATTTATTTACATGTAACACTTCAAAAAGTCAATAATATTCGAAAACTAGGAATAGCTTTTAGAATACATGGGAAAGTTATTGTTTGACATTTGCTATATATTGATATTGTATTGAGTAAATTATCACTACAAATCATTAAACTGTTGTAGATGATTAAATAATTATTCACCGTCGTACATTATCAATTATGTAATTAAAATAGTTATCATGGTATATATAATGTATGTTTAATTCATTTTTATTATTTCCTTATGCAATGTTTATATTATGTTATTTAATTAAAAGTGAAAATAAAAATTATTTTATTTATTTATACTTAATATCACACGAACCTTTAAAAGTTTTAATCTACTTCAGATATAGAGATAGGAATCAAAATAATAAAAAATAAGTCATGTTATCTTCTTATGAATTTGATTTCATGTAAAAGATACTTAATTCTTTTAAAAAATTTTTCAAAAACAAAAAAAAAAAAAAAAAAAAAAATCGTTTTTTTCCATCTATTAAATTTGTCTACGATGCTTTATTATTTTTATACGAATTTTTTTAAATTGTTGTAAAAATCATACATCCATTATAATATCTGCGATATTCAAGTTTATTGAATTATTTAATGGATCTGAAAATATTTGTTTAGATGAAGGCAAATGATTTTAAGATGAAACAATTCATTCGAAAAATGTTTCTCCAATTTAAAACATGAAATCAAAACTTTTTTTTCAAACAAAATAAATTTTAGTAAGCTAACAATTTATTGAAGAATTTCATTTATCAATGTTTTATTTTTAATCTAATTATATTTCCCCAACTTTTTAAGTTATTTTTTGCAAAGAATAATTCATTTTTATTTTCAAATAACAAAAAAAAAAATTTGAAGTACTATGCATTCCATCATTAAACTTTAAATATTTATTAAACTAAAATGCTTCTGTAAAGTTTAGGACAAAAAGTATTTTATAATTATACAAATAGAATTGCATAAATGTTTGTTTAATAATGCTACATAAATATAAATAATTCAATTAATAATATTCATAATTTTATTGCTCACAGAATTCTAAGCCAGATCCTTATCAAAACATATAAAATGATAAATATTTTTATTTGTATTGTAGCTTTTGTTTATCTTTATCATTTGTTTAGGTTTACAGCAGTTTTCATTGAAAGAATGAAGTTGCATTTGTCCTAATAGCATATTATGAATTTAATTGCGTCTTTTATAAGTAAATATGAAAGAATTTTCATACTCATTTCTGTCACATAGCACTAAACCTGCTAAAAGAATATGTACTAGTAGTTCTGCAATTAGTTAGGTTAGAGCCATTTTACATAAACTCACTGAAATTTAATTAAAGAAACTCTAAACTCAATTTATCTTCTGTTTTCACATAATTATTTTATTTGCATTTTAATCTTAGCATTTAAATTAAACAAACTTACGAAACAAATACAACCTTTTTGCAGTTTTTCTTACTTTCTGTAAACATTGAGGAAATAACAGTATTTTGCATTCAGCACATTGTATTTACTTAAAATATCCAATATTTGTGCTATATAAGTTAACTAATTAATTATGTTTATTTATTCATTTTTTTAATTTCTATCCGGTGAGTAGCTATAAATCTTGAAAAATTAGTATTGGTTATTTTTAATTAAAAAACATTTTTTTCCTCTTTACTTCAAATTATTTAGGATGTCATAGATCACGTTTAGTAAGGAATAACTAATAATCAAGTTTATTGTTATCTCTCTTATGCAGACAAGTATTTTTACAAGTACTAGCTACTTATTTTAATAAGTTTTTCTCGTTTTATTTCTAGTTACTTGTGCTCTATTTATTGTTTGTGTCCACGTGGTTTGCCCTTTTTTTTCTTTTTTTAGCATGCTTTCTTCATAATTTAAGTATGCAATATTTTCCTGTTGTAAGATGAAATATTGTCTGTTGTAAATCTCATATATATATATAATATATATATATATATATATATATATATATATGTGTGTGTGTGTGTATTACTGTAATTGATTGATATATTACTTTAGTCCCTACCAAGTAAGTGATAAAGAAATTTAATATTATAGTTTATTGTAGTATATTATATTTTCCAAAAGATGCATGTATTTAACATATAAAAATGAAGATATGGGAAAATTTTTGCTACTCTATTTAAATTAAATGGATAAGTTTAAATATAAATTCAAATATTTTATAGTTATGGATTCAAAGTGCATAGGGAAACTAGTCATCTGTAAAGTTTATTCTATCCATTTTTTTTTTCTTCTCCAATATTTTATCAAGATAGTGAAAAGCAATACTTACCCAAAAAATATATATATATATATATTTTTTTTTGTATTCATCTTCACTTGTGGCATAAAAACGCGATCATTTATTTTTCAAGCGTAGCAGGCCAGTCCAGTACTATAAAGCTTCAGTCATTTAGAAGGAGTGATGTTAAGCCATATTGCATTCTGAAAATGTTATACGATATGGACCCATTGTAATCTTTTCCACAGAGAGATTTCTGGTGTATTAAATACATGAAGATTATTTAACATTGATTTTCGTATTCATTAAAAAAAAAAATACATTCTAAATTTATTTGTTGTAATAAAATTAAAAATTACAGATTGAATTTCTTCTGAATTTATATTGATTTTTACTATTGGTAAGTTTTAATTTTTTTGCAATTAAGTTAGTTGTAAATTATAGATTACTTTATATTCTTTAAGTTTATATCTTCTGTCTTTCATATTTAAATTAATTTGCATTGTGTCTAAGTATCGTCATTTACTATATATAATCTATTAAATATTTTAATATTTATAAATAATATATTTTAATATTTAATATTTTATGAATTGATATATATTATATTTATATATCTTTAAATAGTTTTATTTCAGTTAAAAAATATTGCTTTTTATGATATTTCGTGTACTTGGTTATTATTTCTGATTTCATAAAGTGAGTATTGCTTTAAAAACCCACAATTTTTTTATTATTTTTTTTTATTATTTTTTTCTAATCTATCATTGATTTAATTTATATAGTTATAATTTCATTTATATTTAAGTAAAAACATATTAAAATTTGTTTTTTTTTAATTACAGGAATGGATGAATGTATTTTGTAAGATACACAACAAAATATTTTTACGCTCTGAAAATGCTAAAAATTTATTTTTGTAGTTGTGTGGATATTGAACATTGATGATAGTTTACAATGTTTTGTATTTGTTACATTTAAACTGCTTTTTAAAAATATAGTTTAATTGCATCAAACAGTTACTCTTATTTCAAATTTAATTGTTTGTTTTTTTTTAATGTACTTTGCTTCCATAGAAATCAGGCTGTAGCTTGGACGTTTGTTAATGGTTCTGAATCCACATTAAACTGTTTGTTCCGGTCTAATTAGTCCATAGTATGCGAAAATGACCTTAGAGGGACAAACCAAACTAATATGTAGAAATCAATACCATTTAAGAACTATTTTCCAAAGAAACTTTATAATTTTAGACTAAATATCAAATCTTTCCTAATAAAATAACATTTACAAACTAAAATAGATTTTTAATAATTTAAAATTTAATCCATGTAATTTTGTATGTGTTAAAAGTAATACCTGTGCTTTATTGTACAAAGCATTTAAAAAAACTGAAGGGTACTTACTTTCAAAACTACTTAATTATTTTTTGTAAAAGAGTTTAAAGTACTACCACTATAAAATGGTAACCTTTATGGGTTACCCATTCTACACTATGAATAAAACCGCTACGAATATGTAGAAGTTTTCCCAGCGCTTTCTGTGTGAATTTTGAAATTATTATTATCCTCGTGAGCAAAATAAACTTTAACAATTTCCTTTATCTCTTTTGCCAGAGGTGTTATTTGGTTGCATTAGATTCTGAATAAAATAAACAAATGATATTCAGTAACAGTTATCAAATTTCCAATTATCATTGTCGTTTAACAGCATGGACCTGCACATCCAAAGGGTACATTAATAATTGAATTACTGAAATATTACAAATAAATTAATGACATACCTCCTGGTACTCACAATGCACTTCCATTCAAGAATAAAAATGGAGCCATTTCTGAATATAAGCTGATTAAATTTTATTGTTTACATCGTAATCTTCTGAAATAAAAGAATGATTTCCTATTTCATTGAATGTTCATAAGTTTAATTGTTTTATGATGAAAATTGTAGAAAGTATTTAGGGTGTTTGTTCTACAATTTTGATTTAATACACTTGAGTTAAACTTTTTGATAAACTATTAATTTTGATGCAATTAATGTTATTCTTCCTCTTATCTGATTACAATATTTAAAAAAAAAAAAAATATTTTAAAATTATAATATTTATATAGTAAAAATTAAATTACATAAAAGTATATAATCTATGTAATTTAATGTGTTTTTCGGAAGGTCATTTTAATATTTTAAAGTAAGCAGTTAAACAAAAAATTATTTAACAGGAAAAATAAATTAAAATATTGCATTAAAATAATAAAATATATATGCAATTTTTTTGCTAATGCCAAAATTTGTATTATTTGTGATTGTGCCACTTTTGTGATAAAATGCAACGCATTTTCAGATAAATCGTCCTTTTCGTGATAAATGTAATTTCACGAACTATAAAAATTTCGTAGTAATAATTTGTACAGCAAAAACAAAAGTATGTTTTAAATTTATCACTCTCCGACAATATAAATTTTTATGTAAGATAATATTTTTGTATCAAAATATTTTTCTATTTTATTTATGTATTTATCTTTTACTTTACAAATTTAAAGTTTAATGATTTTCTATAGCATTGTAATATAAGCCACGACAAGATATTTTAAAAGAATAACACCAATGTCCATATAAAGAAATAAATGGTTTTTAAATAATTCTACACACTATTTTATAATCATTTATTAATATTGTAAGCATTTAAAATAATTAATCTCAAATATAGTGTTTATATTCTGTACATTTTGACCTGATATCTTTCATCACAAAGAAGTAAATATTTAACTATAGCATTAAACACTGAGCACTATGATGTCTTGTGTATTGCCCTCACATTTTACTACAAAATTTGAAACACACACCTTCAAAATATCTAAATTTAATATTTCTAGAAAATTTGAATGGGTTTCTAGAGTTTAAATAAAACATGCTAAGAACTAAACTTTTCTGAAAATGACTAAATTTGCAATTGAATAGAATGATCATTATTTTTAAAATGAAATTAATGGAAGTACAGATATATTGTTATCTGGTTGGGTTAAAACTTCAGACACATGTTTCAGAACATGTATTTATTTACACGCACACGAAAAACATACAATAATTAATACATTTAAACACACATAATTAAGGATTCGTGGAAGGGCTCCACTTCTAAGCCAAAAATAGAAAATATACTTCCTCTGGGTGAGAGTCTATAGACCAACAAATACACATGATTGCGCTAAATATAATTCCTTTCGGGATGAGAGAGATTGTAAAATAAACATTTCTCATTGACAGGGCCCGGTTGCGATGTACTTCTTCTTGGTGAGGGTCACAATGCCTATTGACCAGTTCTCCTGAACGTTACAACGGGTGCCTTGTAGTGCGCAGAAGGAAGTACGGTTACTGCGCATCTTCTACCTACGGGTGCTCCATCGCAACAGAAGCTACCCCCTGTTTCTCCATCCATGATAAATCATGGGGATGTGCATCCTGCAGTGCAGGACACTGAGGATTAGTCACAACAACAACATTTATATGTGTGTGTGTGTGTGTGTATTTGTGTGTGTGTGGGTTGTGTGTGTGTATGTATGTAACAAAGAGAGAGATGAAGTATAACAGCTTTTCTAACTTTCCGGTTACTGCAGTACAATGACACGATGGTCCCCACTTGCAGATAAACTAAAGACCACTGTCATTTACAGGCCCACTTCCACGAAGTCCCAGCAGCTACTTTTCTCTCACTTAATTTCTGCGCATTTCAAAGCACTTCTGAAACTTTCCGTGTTAATCAAGCGTTAATTTATTTTTGCCACTGTCTCCGGGCAAGCTGGGAGGTGGGCTCTTCGGGGATTAATATTTTTGATTAATAAGAAAGTTATTGCGCTGTTTGCATCATTCCTTAATATCGGGAGACTTATTTCTATCGAACGCTCTACGGAGCTGTTGCATGTGACGTGCTGCGTGGATCTAGTGTTTCGTCCTGTAATACTTTATTTTATGCACAGCTCAAAATTTCAAGGTAAATCTAGTCTGTTTCAATAAAGTTACTATGGCATGATAAAGTATTAAATAATGAATAGAGGAAATTTATTGGAAATTCATAGCATTCGTTTATGCAATCAAATAGCAATTAGTACTTCAAATCGCTTTTGATCACGGCATAAATATAATTATAGAAAATGTTATTCCTTAAAAATACAAATCTTGTAAATTATCTTATTCTAATGAAAATCTTTTAACTAAATAATTGTTTCCATATAATGCAGGTTATAGTTATAACCAATTTTTTATAGGAATGTTATATAAATAATGATGCTCAAATTCGTTCAGACAAAATATTACATAATGACGTATTACGTATTTCAAAATACCAATAAGTAGACAGTTGAAAGTGCTGCTTTTGATATCATTGTTAAATATCATATCTTTTAGCATTTTTTTTTTTTTTTTTTGTTGTTGAATTCAATAATTTAAAATTTGTTTCATTTTGTTATCCTTTATTGTTAGTAAATTTTGTTCATAGATATATTAATAACATATTTATAATGAAAACTAAGTGCATTATAAAATATTTAGAGTTCAAAGCTAAAATTAAAATCCTAATATTTTTTTTTTTGTTTTATTGACAAAATGTTGTCAATGAAATTTTTAAAAACAATTCTTAAAGGTTGCGAAGGTTATACTAAAAAACAAACTATCACTTTTATTTCATAAGCTTTTTTTTTTTCTTGATAAATTTTCTGCTAACAGTTGATTAATTTAATAATTAATTTCTGCCAATAATTAATAATTAATATCTGCCAATAATTAATTATTAATTTAGAAATTAATTATTTGCTAATAATTATTAATTTAGTAATGAATTTTTGCTAATAACTAAATATTATTTTAATAATTAATCCTAATATAATTTTATTGATAACATTCTACCGATGTGATAATTCTGCCGATTGTTCATAGTTTGCGAAGGTTGACAAAAAGACATTGTTTTTATTTTTAAAAGCTGTGTTTTTAGTTCAATTTTCTGCTATCAGTATATTAACTTTAAGAAATAAAAATATATATATACAGCTAAAAATTTGATTGTTCCATTAATGGCTGCCTGATACAGTTATTAGATATTCTAATTTAAAAAATAAATAAATAAAAACGTATTTAATACTTTTGGAATTTTATTTTTAAATCGATAAAACTTAATTAAAACTATAATAAAATAATAATGTAAAATCATTTTACCATTATCCCTGATATTTTTTTTATGGTTTATACTAGACTCAAGATATATTATATTTAAAAAAACATTTACATTCAGAGTTAAAATATATTTAATGGAAAAATATTTATACGTAATCTTTTTTTATTATATAGTATTTTAAAAATACTTAATAATCCTGTAAGAAATTAATAATAATAAATAATAATTATTAATTATGATTTACTTATTCAATTAATATTAATGTAATAAATATGGAATAATTTATGAAATTTATCTAATTTTATAGCAATTTTTAAATTTGAATTGAATAATACAAAGTTCACTGAAATGAAACATTTGAAATGATATTTTAAAATAATTTACTAAGCAAATGTGTAAAAATCGCGCCTAATATTTCTGTGTAATTTCTGTTATATCCAAAGATGTTTTTTTGTTTTTATATTGATGTTGAAAATTTCATTTAAATGTCAGTACCATATCTGTCATGTACCATTATTTTATATCTTCGTCCAATCGACAACTACGTATGGAGCTTTCTCATTTGCAATAACTCAGTTCGGCAATTTCTTAATTTGCATCATTTACTCCAACAGAATATGTCAGCAAGCTTTTAATAACGATGAAGATCTTCACATACGTCCAACCATTTCTAAATTTTTAACTCCACTTATACTACTGCAGTGGAAAACATACAAAATCACATTACATTATTATTCGACCAATTTCAATAGTATTTGCACTTTCATTGTCAGAAACCTTTCAACAAAAAATAATTGTTTCTATTATCATTTTTCCTGTGGTTGATAATTTTTATACTTCTTATTTGAAAGCTTTGTGGCCTGATGGTCGATTGGCTAACTCAATCTCTCTCTCTCTGTTCCATAGATGTTTACAGTGGTTCGGAATCCAGTTTAAATCGAGTCCTGGTCTAATATGAACATAGTGCGTTGTGGGAGTAGTGTTACTTGCATTGTTTATTTCAAAGTTAAACGTGCCCCCCTGGGTAGTGCTAAATGGGTTAACAGCGGTACAGCCCTTCCTTATGGCATAAAGATAATAGAGAGTTTTTGCATAAAATTTTTTTATCGTCCGATATTTTTCTTCCTAGCGTATATGCTCATAGGAAACATTGCACCTATTACGCATGCATATCTGTAATACTGCACTACTGAGCTCTTCCTATGCGCATGCGCGTTAACAAGAAAAAAATATCGGAAAAAAAAAAGTAATGAAAAACTCTCTAAATAACTTTTCTCTGTATTGTCAGCTATATTTGAAAAAAAATTGAAGGCTTTTGATGTTTGCTTAATTTTTGCTTCTTACTAGATTCATTTTAATGTAAAATTAAATAATTATCACATAACATCAGAGAGGAGTAAAATTTCAAAATTTTCTGAAACATTTAGGTTTCTCATTCGGTGATCCTTTTAAATTCAGTACATTTTTATTCGTTCTTTAAACGAAACACTCGTCCTTCATGACAAAGAAATACTGATTCTATTCACATAGCATTTTGTAAACATGTTTTGATACCGAAAATATCTATTATAAGAATAAAAAATAATAAATCCTTGCCATTTTATAAATAAAATGACTTTTTCCGAAACTTCTCATTAACTTATACAGAAATTTACCCTAAAAGTGCAATTATTCAAAATGGAAAATAAATCTGGGGGAAAAAAAGCAGATTTTTTTTCTCTTTATAACCCATTACTGTTTAAATGAGAGCGATAAAATTATTTTTATTCAATTCATCCCCCCCCTTCTTTTTGAATTTTTTTTTTTTTTCTGAATTTCACCGCCTCAGGTCGTTATCTTAAACGCGGTGTTTTAAATCCATTGTGCCCACTTACGATACTGCTGAATTAATGATAAACCTTGCTTAAATGAAATTGTTAAGTTCTAACTCCTTAAAACACCAGATTATTCAGCTAAGCAAATAAAGAACCATTTTTTAGGCAGAAAATAAATATAAAAAAAAAAAGAACAAGATTAATTCCCTAACTTAGATAATATTACACATAAAATAAATTAAGCATATAAAAAGGCTGATATATGTATTTGAATCTGTGTGAATGCACTAAATAGTTTTTTTAAGTATTTCACAATTTTTAAAGCCGTGTAAAAGAATGTTAAATTAAATAATGCATTGTATTATTTAATAAAGAACTAGCAAATAAAGAACAATTTTTTTTTGGCAGAAAACAAATATAAAGAAAAAAAGAAAGAAATCAATTTCCTAACTTAGATAATTTTACCATCTAAATAAATTAAGCAAATAAAAGGTTGATATATGCATTTGAATCTGTGTTAATGCACCAAATAGATTTTTTTTTCTTTTTAAATTTTTAAAGTCATGTAAAAAAGAATGTTAAATTAAATAATATATTGTACTATTTAATATTATCCCCAACTATTTTTTAAGGCATACCACGCATAATGATAATTTACACATAAAATAAATTAAAGATATAAAGGCCGCATTTAAATCTGTATTAATGAAAATAGAAAGTCAGTAAAATAATGTTAAATTATAGAAATGAAAATAAATGAGCATATATTTAAAACATGAAAAATTAAATAAAAAATTATATTTTATTAAATTATTATTAAATGATATACAATATTTTTTAATGATTTTACATAATACTATAAGCTAAAACTTTGCATTTTATTATGCATACCAGGCTTTTCAGATTTTTAGTTTTTGTACTATTATCATTTTTAAAATTTTCTTGTCATGGAATTTAAATAAAAAAAAGTAACTAAATTTTTATAAATAATTCACAAATTCATGCATTACATGTTTTATTTTCTCCAATTTTCTTTAAAAAATCAAAGTTTTGTTAATTATTTTTGTTTGAAAACAAAAATAAGGGAAGATAAAACAACAAAAAGTATTAAATTTTCGTAAAATAAAATTTGAATATTGAGATAAAAATTTAGAAAAAAAGTTTTTTAATAGAATGTTTTGCAAATATAATTACTATAAATAATTTTATTTTAATCAACTAAAATTTTAGAAATAAAAATATATTAATTAATTTATTTTTATTTATTAGTTTTGTAGGAAAAATTTGAATGATAATAATTTTAAATCAAAAACATCTTTATTAATCAGTAATCATGAAGCATCATTCTATAGTACTTTTACTTTTAAGTTATAAATATTACACAGTTATTTTTATTATTATTGTTGATGAAGGGTTTAAATATTTGGAAAAAGCATTCATTTCTTGTTGTTTGAAAAATATGTATCAATTAAAAAAATTTAATAAGGTATAAAAATTCCGTGCATGTTTTGATTCATCTATTGATATCCTTGAAAAAATTTATTTACATATTATTAAATAATGACAATTTAATAATTATTATGTTTTTTATGAATAAAATATTGCTATAATTTATAATAGTTAATTTATCTAATTGTTATATTTAACATGATAATACTAATTGTTATTTTTAACATGCATTTAATTATATGTAATTATAAACTAATTTTTTTATCATGTAATTCACATAAACTGCTTGTTTAAAATTAACATTATTGTTACATCGTTGCAATATTTAATAAGAAGGCCTTATTTTTTATATATTTTTTTTACTGTTTTGGAACTATGGCTTTCTTATCCTTTGTGTGGGGAGATAAAGGATTGTGTTATATAATGAAGCCTCTAATTAAAAAGAAGACAAAATAATGGATTTAAAGCCTTTAGAAAGAATGTTAAAACAGAATTCAACAAATCGTAAAGATTAGAAAAGTCAAAGCATTTCTATAGTATCACAAAATGCAACTGTATTTAAAACAAATATAAGTTTATCCTTGCAGTGATATATTTTAAAATTAATGGTTGCCTTATGATATAGTCACATGCCATTTTTTTCTATTTAATCTTAAATTTTGAAAGTATGTAAAGTATAGGGAAACAAATAAAATAAACATTATTTCTCATTAATGAACTTAAAAAATTAACTTGGTGAATTAAATAGTTTTGTTAATTCACCCTTTTTTATTATTAGCAAGATTTAAAAAAATTTTTAACAATTAAAAAAAAATATACCTTTTATTATTTTCAAAATATTGCAAAATATTTATTTCTACTACATATTATATACTGTTAATTTTCTATATTGCTACTGAAAATTTAAAGTATCTGAAATATACTTTCATGAATTGTATACAGCTAATAAATATTATTTTTGTTTAAAATTTAATTACATTTCAATTATTTATATTTTATAGTATATTCTTTTACAGGTGCCTATAAATACGATATTCGATAAACATTTTAAAGAAATGGGCAACTTTGCTTATAAGCAATTATCAACGAAATATATTAGTGTATTTAAATAATAAATGCTATATATATTCAATATCTTATTCTTTAAAGTTTAACTTCAAGCAGTTCTCGAATATTTCAAGAACGTCATCCTATTGTTGATCTTTCAATGCAAAATACTGTGGTATCTTAGTTAACAAAAATTTTGGATTTCGTAATTAAAAAAACACCAGAAAACCGTTTAATAAATTTCATTGAATTAATCATTTTATTTATTAATCAGAATAATATTCTATCTTTCAAAGTAAGCATCTTAAAGTAAAATATTATCTTGATGGTATAAACTCATATGGAATTCTAAGAACTTCTAAAACACTTTGTGACTTACACCATTTACAACGTATTTCATTGCTCAAATATCTATATATCACATGCTTTAAAATATTTCCAATTAAAAAAAAAAAAAACTGTACAATTTTCCGAAAACATTTCCATCAGTGCATTTTCGACTTCAAAGTATCAGGAACGGCCACGGAAAAGTTACTACCGTAAGAAACAAAAGCCATAACGAGCATTCTTTCAACCGTTAGAACGTGCTTTTGGTTTAATTTAACCAATTAGTCAGCTCTGTCAGAGCAGATGTGTGCACCGCTAATGAGGAAGTGCCTTCGGGTACAGATTTTGGCACTCAGTCCCTTCAACGCAGCCGCCTTCACCCCATAGGCCTTCAGGAAACCCAAAGAATTTAAAATAGTAATGAACAGGCTTGTGCCGTAAGCAAATTAGCCTTCGGATTAAACCGCGCCATTGAATCAATCAGCGCTCAAAAGATTCCAGTGAACCCTAGTAGAAAGAAAAACCGATGTTTCATTTTAAATCTACATGAGGTGAGAATGCTATTGTTAGTGCATCACGGTTAACGTTTCCAGAAAATAAAGATAATTGGTTTAGGTTTAAATAACCATAATCTTTCAATAGGAAAGAAAACCGTACCTGGGCTTAGAAGGGATTAAAATAATTATTCAAAGGTATAGACGGATAAAAATTTAAAGAATTATATGATTTAAATAATGCGATTCAGTTGCAATTTTGATGATTGTTTGAGATTTAAAATTTCCGAAACAGATCGCTATGAATAATATATATTGTAGCATTTTTTAAGAAAATAGTTTTTGCATTTTATTTCCAGGAGAGAGGAATGTATGTTATTGTAGAAAATAAAATATTGTTAAAATTAATTATTTGCTTAAAAATATACGATAAACATGGAATTTAAAATGTGCTGTCAAGAATAAAAGTTTATAAGTGGTTAAAATTACAATTATTAAAAAAATCATAAAAAGTTAAAGTAAAATTACAGTTTTTTTCTATGATATTAAGAAATTATTTTAAAGACTTTTGATTTTAGATTCCAAAATGGGAATACAATAATCATATGCAATGCAGATGTTAGAAGTTACGAGAAAGTTAAAAGAAATTAATTAAAAATAAGTAAAACTTAAAAAGCATACTACATTCCAACTGCCTATAAGAAATTGTTATTTTATTTATGGATAAAACTCAGCAATTGTCGTTTTCCATGCATTTTTTTGAGCTACGCACATTGCATATTTCCATACAGGGGTAAAAAAACCTTTTAGCTATCCAGAAAAATTCTAGTTTTTAATATAAGCGGATCACTAATAGCAAAGATTCTATGCAAAATAAAAAGACGTTGCTTTAAGAAATAAACATTGCACAAAAACATGTTAATTATTTTAAAAATTTCATTTTACCTCTCTTTTTATTTCCACTAAGAATTCCTAGTTTTTTTATAAATAATATATATACACACACATATACATGTACACAGCTAATAAAAAGGTTGTTCCTAAAAAATGGCCATGTATCATGTATCCATGTAAACATGTATCCTGCTAGTAAAAAGCATGTTACTAAAGAAAGGTAAAAATCCATCATTTTAAGCCTTCATTTTTTTTACCTTTCATTCATTATTTTATTTTTATAATCTCCTGCTTCACATTGATTCCAAAGCTTCAGATATTTCATTATTATTTCCCGTATTTTTCTTTTTCTAAGTTAAAATCTACTTAAGTCTTTTGTGCTTTGTGGAAAATTTCGAATTTCATGTTAATGTGTGTTCAATCATTTTTTATGGGTTTTCGTCATAGCTCCTTTGAAAACAGGCAAGATGCATCCTTTATAACTTTGCAATGATGAAAATTTCTGAAACGTTTCTTAGTTATTTCATTGGTTTTCATTTTGGACTACCGAGTTTTAATTCATTTTTGGAGGGTGATTAAACTCCTCAACTCCAGGGGGGGGTAGAAGTAGTTCTTCAGAAGGGGCGCCAGAAAACAAGCGGATATGAAAGAGGTTGGTCGATACGAATAACAGCAGAAGCAATTCTTAATATTCTAGAGAAACAGCAATTGTTCTTCTGTAAAATTATTTGTAAAGAACCAGAAATATTCGATGTTTCTGGCTGACTGATTGCAAATGGTTTTCAATTTATTCCTCAACTCCTAAAAATTACTTACAGTCTATCATTCTAAGAATGCCTAGTGTGCTTATATGTTGTTCAGAATGTCAAAGAACGTTGTGATGAAAAGGGGATTCTGTGTTCAGAACTATTCTTGTAAAACTGCTTCGAAAATAGTTTATATATATCTAGGAAATTATTCATGTGGCAATATGGGAAAACCTATGTAAAAATATATATGATAATTAATTAGTAGTTAATTGATTTTTATTCATGTGTTATTACTGTCTGGAATTATGTGTCATGTCTGTCTTCAAGTTGCTGAATTTAAGGTTTCTGAAATAAAATGAAGCACAAAAATTAATTAATTGGAAATAGGAAGTTTCCAAGTACAAATAATCACCGGGTAAAATAATTTCAAATTTTTGTAAGAAATGTCAAACTACTGCAGATTGGACACAAATTTATATGCATATATGTCAATATAATTTTTTTTAAAGTTTACTAAACAATAATCTTATATTTTTTTAGAAAAATTGCAAATTGAAATAAAAGTTCTGCACAATGATTATACAAAGTTAAAAGCAAAAATTAATTCTGAAATATGTTTTTTTTTTATATTATTCTTATTATATATCTAATTTTAACCTATGTTTACGTATTTAATGTTATTTTTTTACTTTTCTTTGTATTGGTAAAATATTAAAATTAAAATATACCTGTATATTTTGAAGTTAATCTTCTGAAATTCTTATGAGAGTAGAGATTTGGGCAAATGTTTCTGTTAGAGAAGTGATCTGCAATATTTTGTTCATTTATCAGCACCTGTATGCGCACATCACCAGTTCCTATTTTAAGCACGAATCGATCAATTTCATTAGAATAGTGATTGCTTCAGTACTCTGTAATTGTCGAATGTTTGCATTGTTTTCATTTTCGTCACTAAGAATTACTTATTACTTATTACTCACTTACAATTGTCCTAATCAGATTTGAAATTAATTCTGGTAAATATCTATAATTCTATACTTCTAGTTTAAAGCGCCAAGTAAACAAACAAAATGATCGCCATGGGTGTTAAGCAAAAATATTGAACTATTATCTAAGTAATTTCAGAGCTGTAACCTTAGTTTGGCCAATTAAATTATCAATTAATAAAATAACAATATTTCAAGGAAATTTCGTCCACTCAGCTGAAATTTCAAACTTCAGTTATCAAAAATAATATTTTTTGAATTTTTTAACTTGTTGATGAATTGATTGTTATGAGTGATTTTTTTTTGAGTTTAAGAGTTGAATTTTAATATTAAATCCTTTGAATCTTATCGTATTTTAAAAGTTAATTAGAAAATTATATTGATAAAATAGCTTTTTAAAAATACAATTCATCATGTTACTAATAATTGAATTTTAATAATTTCAAATTAAAATAAATAAAAGAAAAACATTATTTCTTAAAAATTAAAGCATATTAAATATAGATTATATATTATAATTTCATAAATAAAGATAATTATACTATAAATATCTATTATATAAATTATAAAAATATTTATATGTTCTAATTAAATATATTTATAATAGTCAAATGAGCCATAAAATTAATAATAAATTAATTGTTATGTTTATAATATCACAAAATGACCATAAAATTTACTTTTCATTTTAAAAAATTTCTCTGAAATTTTCTGCTACTTATTAATTGCATTAAGTTTGTAAACCATAAGATACTGTATATGAAACACAAAGAAAGAAAATTATACTACATTTGTTTATTTTTCTTTTAAATTTAAAACGTCTAATAATAATAATTGCATACAATTATATGCCGCATTTATTTATGGATTAATTAGAAATATGTTCATGAATTACATTTATTTAAAATAGATGTTGCAGAAAATCTTGTAAATTCAAATACCTTCCTTTTATTTAAGAATAAGTGGTTTTCCTACTTTTTTAGGAAGATTGCATGCGCCCTCTGATATTGAATTTCTTACATTTTAAGCATGCACACAATTTCATTCCTTCTAATGTAATTTAGCAAATGTTGAATTTGAATATATTAGCCTGTCCCGGAAGAAAATTACCAGAATTCTAGAGGAAACGAAGATTTCTAAACACACTCTATTCAGATGATCCTTTGAATTGAGAATATGAATCTTGTGGTTATTAATCCTTGCTCTCATAGAATAGAGAAAATCGGCAACGTACTTATATTATATCTCCATTGGAAGTCATATATCTCAAATCGCATATATTCATTATGCATGTGATCTGAAAATCAATGTACATTCTTTAAACACTAGCATTAAAATCTGACTTTTATTATTAAAATTATAAACCTAATATATATGACTAATTTCATAGGATCTTTTGAAGTTAAAAAATGATTGTTTAGAATATTAATCCTTGTTGTGTTACAAACTATGGAAAAGAAGCATGGTGCCCAAGTTATGGATGTATTTAGTTCTGGTTGAAATGAATTTTTTTTTGCTAAGTGTAAAAGTCAATAGTTGACAAAAATTACAATTTTACTCACACTGAATTTTAGATGTATTTTTGTATTAAGAAAATGAATCCTGTGGTTATTAATCCTTGCTCTCATAGAAATGGGAAAATCGGCACAGTAGTCATATTATATCTTCATTTGAAGTCATATATCTCAAATCGCATATTTATTATGCATGCACAAAATCAGTGTACATTCTTTAAACACTGGTATTAAAATTTGACTTTTATTAATAAAATTCTAAGCCTACTATACATGGCTATACGTTTGAAGTTAAATAATGATTGTGGCGGTTAATCCTTGCAAACTGTGGAAAAACAGCATGATGCACAAGTCTTGGATGTATTTATTTCCAGTTGTGAATATATATATTAGTAAGGAAAAATCAATAATAAACAAAAATAAGATTTTACACACCAAGAATTTCCAGATGATCTTTTGAATTGAGAAAATGAATCTTGGGGTTATTAATCCTTGTTTTTCTTAGAAAAGAGGAAATTCTGCATTGTGTTCAGGTTATATCTTCATTTGAAGTCATACATCTTCAATCACATAATCATTATGCATGTGATGTGGAACATCATGATTCAAAGTCAGGAAAATCTGACATTTAATCTAAAATTCCTAAACCTTCAACACATGACCAATTTCAATGGATCCTTTGAAGTTAAAAAATTATTGAGGATATTAATTATTTTTCTTTGACCAAAGTAGCATAAATAAGTGGACTAAAAATTACAATTTTACACCAACCGAATTTTAGGCAATTTTTTGAATTGAGAAAATTATTCTCTAATAATCCTTGTTCTCATAGAAATGGGGAAAATCGGCAACGTACTCATAATATATCTCCATTTGAAGTCACACATTTTCAATCACATATGTTTATTAAACATATGATAAAGTCAACATTTGTCCAATATCAGTAGGAAAATCAGACTTTTATTAATAAAATAATACTAAAACTTCTACACATGACCAATTTCACTGGATACTTTGAGGTTAAAAATTATTGTTGAGGTTATTAATCCTTGTTGACAAAAATGGAAAAGTATCATGGTGCACAAGTCTTGGGTGTATTTAGTTTTAGTAGAAAATGTATTTTTATTAGTAAACGTAGAAGTTAATAGTAGACGAAAAATTAAAATTTTACACACACCGAATTTTTGATTATTTTTGAATTGAGAAAATTATTCTTTTTTCCTTGACGAGGTGCTGAAATTGTATCTTCCTCATATATGAATTAAGTTTCAAGGCATATACATTTATATAAATCTGTAAGAATACGTTTCATCATTTTAATTACAAGTTTTATCTACAATAATCATTTTATGGGAAAAGTAAATTATAATGTTTATATCCATATAAAAATACCGAAACAAAATATCTTAACGATACAGATGACAAGTGAACGATTCATTTATAAGTTATTATTACTATTTTTTATATACTTGTGATTTTACTATTATTTACATTTTCACTGAAGTTTTTCAATGCGCTAGAAATTTAAAATATTTAAATTAAATAACAAGAAACATTTTAATTTTGTATAATAAGTTTTCACTAAAGCTAACTCTTTAATAGAATTGGATTGCTAGTGGAAATTATATATAAATATCTTTACGTAATAGATAAACTAGTGATTTGAAGTTTCTAACAAGAAAATTTGATTATTTTTAAGGGGCGGGGCTAAATTTTAAGATAAAAAAGTCGTTAAGATTGAAGTTATTATACATTAAAATATCGTACAATATTATGTATTCAACCTTGTAATATGTATGTTTTTTAATTGTAAAATGTTTGTATGGTTTTAAATATTTTTACCTCTGTTATATGAATGTAAAGTCATTTTTAGAATATAAAGTCACATCAATACGCCTCGTTACTAAATGGTCTGACTAACGACCTTGGTGGGTCAAGACATTCCGCCTACTGGCAGAATTCGGAGACAGGAGATGGTTTATTTTTACAGGATACGGTTGTCTGTCCTACGCCCAATGTTTTACCATCATGTTAGACCGAAATCAATGATTTAAAGTAGATTTCGAAACACTACAAGCATCCATGGCACCACGGCACTCGAACACAAATATATGCTACCGAGAGGATGGACACTAGTCATTTGGCCATCTGACCCCCCCCTATTTGCTCATTTCCATTAATAAATGTCCATTTCACTGTAATCTTTAATGCATAAGAATTTTTTAACAAAAATTAAATATATGCATGTATTAATTATATTGAAAAAGGTTATAGAAATTTAAAAAAATATTAATTTTAAAATAATTACATTTAGTGAAAATTATTTTACATTATTCAAATATTTTTGACTTAATATGATATTTTTCTCGTTTTAGTTAATTATCTTTCCATTAATAAAATTTTATACTTTTATCACTATTAACTTTCTAATTATTAGCTAACGGGCTAATTATCTGTCTCGTTAGTTATTAATAACAAGTTAAACCATTTTTATCACTTTATTTGTTAGAGCTAATTTTTTGCTCTTAAAACATTCTATTATCAATGCATTTTGGATAAAACATTGTCAAAAATGTCACTAAACTTATAGTTTAACAAGACTTTTATCTTTCATGGTGACTTTTGTATTAAAATATTCAATCGAATCAAATAATTGAACAACAAATTACATTAAAATTGGTTTATTATGGGCAAAAAAAAATATATAAAAAATAATAAAAAAATATAAAAATAATAAAAATATAAAAAAAATAAAAAAAATGTATAAATATTTATAAAATTGGTTTATTATTGAACAATGCCGCTTTAAACATATTTGGAATTTTACAGATACCAGATAATTATAAACAGATTTGGGAAACATAAATTATATAAAATTGACCCTATTACTTCCATAAACTTCTATACCTCTTATATATAAATAAATATATTTATATATATATGACCTTTGATGATTATTGATGATGTTTCCAATTATTTTTTCTACCCGTTTGATAAATTTATCTGAAATAGTAAATAATGCAATGCCAAATATGGTTTATTTCCATCTTAAAAATTAATTTTAGTACATAATTATTTGAATTTATTACAAAATAAATATATCACCAGAAATATATATTGAATTAGTGATTATTTCTTCATAATAATCGCAAAATTATGTTTTTAACATCTATATTGATAATTTACTTTGAATAATTAAATAATTTGTTAAGTATCATAAGCAACAATATTTCACCAATTCATCAATTATAGTATTATGAACAAATCTAAAATTCTATGTAAATAATAAAAATTACAATATTAAATTATAAATAATTCGGAATTGAATGAATTTATTTCATTTGTCCAAATATGCTGTATCTTTAGATGTGTATGTAATTTTCTTCGTTTTATTTAGCATTATATTTCTTTCATCGAAATAATTATTGAACACTCAAATACTTAAATAATCCCTACTTGGAAACAAAATATTAATATTAAATTGAACAATCTTAATATGTTTAGCTATTTGTTTCTAGTAGGGACATTTAAATATGGTTATTGGTGCCATATCATATGTTATGAATTTCATATCATATTTTTTGGAGTTAATTTCTGAACTAAAGTGTTGTTAAATATTAGTTCAGAAATGAACATTAACATTACATCATGGTAATCTAATAAATTTGGTAATTATTTTTGATAAACGATATTTTTTCATTCAATTGGTAAAATTTGTGTTCCTCTGTTTTTACAAAAATACGTTCAAAAACGCTGTAATAAAAGAATAAGGAACCATATGAAGATGTGACTTGCCAAAAGTAAGCTATTGCTTTCTTT